>QYTT01094622.1:0-20812 GCA_006980735.1 Dasypogon diadema
AGAGAAATTAATTTTATATTACTTAATTTCATCACAATTCGCATAAAGTGATGCACTTCTCATTTGATATAGTCTGTTCCATGAAGCTTATCTTTAATTTTTTTTTAATATTATATCTCTTACTCATTATCACCTTAATCTCATTATAGAAAAATCCGCTTAAAATCTGTACTGCGAAAGCATCCTGCATACAGGACAATCCCATCAAGTTTCAAAATATTTTGTACAATAAAATTTGCAATATTTGGATCCTCACATAAAGGTAAAATTTACAAAATATTAAAATCCCTTTCCCCATGTGGATTCATTACAACAAAAACAATCACTGGGATAGTCTCCCATCAAATGATTTAAGTCAGTGAGTGTAGCATGAGCAGCCTGTGAATATTGGAAACCGCTGTAACTGGTGATAATTTTTCCATTTAAATCCAGGTACTTGTAATTTTCGACGTGATACAAATGAAATTTCATATTTCATGATTTAAAAAATTTTGTGCCAGGAAAAGTTCCATTTCCAACCCACATACACAAACCACAAAAACAGTTTACCAAAAAAAAAACATTTATATAATGTTTACTCCCACAATAAAGTCACAATTACCAGTCCAATCAACATCGACAAACTCTGTGGGAACTGTGCGTGATTAACACGAATGAACGACTTTCATGACCAATTCTTCCATTCGAAATAAAGTATATTTATTTAAATTCCCAGGCGTACACTTTTACATGGGTCCGTCCGTTTACTAAATCCTTTTCTGGTTAGTCCTGCGGATTTTGTGACCTTTTCACCGACTGCATCCAATTTACCCAAAAAGCATTCAATCAATTTGGATCGAAAGCTCTAATTCGTTGAATTACAAATAATTAACAAATTATTAATTCGAATGGGTTCAGACCGCCGCCAAATCAGCACCTGTCTAGCACCGTATACGGCCTAGTAGAATATGGGTTTATCTGCGAGGACGTGTTTGGCGCTTTGTGCCGCACAGCTTTATTTAAATATATAGTCGCAATTAGTCACGATGCTGTCTGTTATTTGGCGCAGTTGCATAACTCAGGTGAATAGACGTGCTAAGACTGCAACGATTGAACGTTGGGTCTTACTGCTTTAAGAGGATACTATACCCGACTCCCTCTACATGTATGCGAAGTTTCATCAAAATCGGTGATGCCAAGGTCACAACCTCTCCTTGTTAGTAAGAAAAGATGCTGGGGGGAATGCATTTCAAGCAATTAACAGAGATAATTAAACAGTTTATAGGTTTTGATGGTATTATAATATTTTAGAGCTATATATCTGTGTTTTGCAGAAATTAAAATTGTACAAAAATAAAAAAAAGATAGAATGGCTCCCGTATTTATTTCAAGCTTGCCAAAAAACTTCCCCAAAATTTCAAGGGAAAAAACGATGCCAGAGCCAAAAGTAAAATCCATTTTTATTCGCCCTGGTGGGTGTTGAAAGCCGTTATATTCCCCAACAATTTAAACTGACCCAGCAATTTTTTGGGGCCACACTGGGGCTCATCGCTCTAAGCCCAGTTGATCAGCAACTTAAGTGCCCATACAGACTGCACTACTCAAGTCCACCAAAACCTGTATACCTTATAAAATCATGTCCAGAATATAGTACTCTCGTTATAAACCCACATGCGATATTTTTGCAAGTGTTACATCACAGAACCGACCAACCTTGGTATATAATTTGCCTAAAAAGTGAATCACATGTCACATATGAATGCCAACAAGTGCTAGGCTAGTACTAAAAACACTTGAGGCTATTGTCGAGGATTTGAGTCACATGCAGAGTTACAATTTGTCAATTTTTTGAGTGCACTCTAATAGCTCATGGCATCTTTTTCGTTGAAACCCCACGTGATGTGCTTAGCTACGTAAAATCAAGAAATTAAACAGATACTTCTTTCACATGCAAATGTGGAGAATTACTATCGGTATTTATTAAATAATGGGAAGATCACCTAACACAGGTACCTAGTAGTAAACCTAGATCCCACATCTTTTGATAAGATAGCGGCGCATCAGATCAAAAAGGAGACTTTTCTCAACGATTGAAAATCTGGCAGCAAATGTCAAACGAAAAATTTATTTTGGTGGTAGAAATTTTTAACATACGCTTTTCTGACTGTTTCCTGCAGCGTTTTGCATGTACCACAACTTCATTCGATAAATTTTCCCTGTTATCGGTTTTCTCACATCTGAGTAGTACTTGTTATTGCTATTTCATTCATCCAGTAAATATTTAAATATAATTATTTCCTTACAACTCAGAATGTAACCATTAAGCATCACATAACCTCCTTTATATCAGCTGATAGCTGCCATTTCTATGCCGGCTATCACTAATCCTAAGGTCTGTTCCCTTACTTCCGCAAGTAAAATTTCCTGCATTTACTTATTTCTGTAGTGGGGATTTAAACTGTAGCAATTAGGGAACGATTTCCTGAAAGTTCCTGAAAAACAAGAAGAATGACATATCTTGCGCTTCAAATCCACAAATGACATCTCCCATCTGTCAATTAGAAAACTGCAAGTAACTAGTTCAAAGTTACTGCGAAATCATGAATTTTCCTGCAGGAAGAGAATTAAAGAATTAAATGTCAAATCGAATTAGAGAACGACCATGAAAATAAGAACTAAGAAACGGACACAAACATGTAGTTGAACACGTGAAAGTGAAGCATTTCTGAAGAGGAAATGGGGTGAAAACTGGTACCCCACAAATGTCAACTGAATCACTATACCTAAATTATTCAAATATGTTTCGTTGGTTAGGTATTTAGGTGGTAGTGAGTGCTTATTCTGGTTTGAGGTTAGGAATCAGATACGGTACGTCATATCCAGTTCAGTAGTTATTTTCGGGGAAAGTTGAAATCTTTGGGGATTCCCAGAAAATATTTAATGTTGTGAAAGTTCACAAATAAAGTAGTATATAATTTTTCAGGTTTCCCAGAGTGGCTAAACATGGTTTTAAGGTTTTTTGATTAAGAAAGGTGTCTATCTCTTGCTCACATCTGCTTATTTCTAATACTACACCGACCATTTGCGTTTGTAGTGGAACAATTTATTTTTGCGAAACAAGTGCTTAACATTTCCCAATTTCGCATAGAATGTGTTCCGACGTTTCATCCTTTTCAAGATAAAATCTACGGCGTCCGGTAAAGACTCCTACAACGATTCTTATCTGATGCTTTGGCAGTTGTAGTAATTCCAAAGTTCTTTTTTGGGAGAGGTTTTTGATAAATTTTCTAGTTTGCTTCGAGCCACCTTCCAATGCCTACTTCTGCTCTAACTAATTATAGAGCCAGGTGATAAGGGCGCATAGCAGATACCACAAAAAGGTTATGGTCGGTCCAACGAGAGGCATTTATGCACCTCTCCTGACCAGCCTATCTGGTTCTTCTGAATGCCCCGTTATCCATTGTACCATTAGGGGGTTCCGTGCTCTGAATATGGACGGTATTGCATTCGCCACTTTTAGGGAAATCAAAGAGAGCTTCGACAAAATTCACTGCAAAAAAAATCGAAAAGTTTCTCGCAAAGGCGTGAGGTTAGCGCGATGATTCTGATATGATGAACCGTACTTTAAAGAATAAAGCAATAAATTTTTAAAACTTCTCCACCCGTCGCTTTCCACTTTATTGTCCATATTTTCAATTATGCATTAACAATTTCAGGTTTCGAACCCTCCCCGCCATCAGGCTTTCGATCAGTATACATCTTATGCTTCCTGTCTAAAATTTTTGAGAAAGCGATAAGTAAAAAGAGCGTTGTTAAATGTTAATACGGAAATTTCGTCAGCCATTGATCAAAATCAGATATTCTCTTTGATTCTGTTGGACTTTTCCAAACTTGCACCGTGAAAAAGTTACTAAGTAAGCTCCATTTTCCATTTAACTTGGGTGGCACTGATCTAAAGTTAATTTCTAGCTATTTGCTATTTGCCTGATCGGCTTCAGAATTTCAGGTGATAGTGGCTTCTTATCCAAAGTAGTCAAAATTTATTCGAGGGTACCGCAGGGTTCTGTTTTGCGACCTCTGTTGTTCTGGTTGTTTATCAATAACCTCCCACTGGTAGTCAAGCATAGAATGGTGTATATCTATACCGACAATATTTAGCTACATATTTATGCCCCTCCCGATGACATCGGTTCGCGAGTGAACTTGTTTAACACGTTGAATACCGTGGGGGGTCACCGGTGACCCCTATTTAAATGCTCTCTCAGCTCAAATACATTTTAATACGTAATTTTCTCATGAAAGCTTTTATGCTAATTGTAACATTCAACGTGTTAATGATGATTTGTGCGGAATTCATGGCTGGTGGAAAATGATCTTAGACTGAATTCTGAAAAATCTTGTTATATCGCATTCTATGTACCGATGATTTCGAAAGTATTGGGGTATTGAAAGTCACGCCGCTTAATCATGTGGGGAGAGCTGACTGAGCGTTTTTCTCGGTAGTAAGATGACATGTTGTAATCATATAGGGCCTTTCCTAATTTGTGTGACTTTGAGACGATTGTAGTTTTAATTCCAAAATTTTCTGATTATCTGATAGGGAATTGCCATAAAGTTGAATTCACCTACCTGCTCACTAGTCTTAATTTTGTGTTGTTTCTGTTCAGAAATCACCAAAGCAAATTTTTGATCTCCAGGTAACTTCATAATAATCATCTATAACATTACACTTTTGTCAAATTAGTTTTTATTTTCTTTGGAATATTCTGAATGCTACAATTTTAACTAAAAAAATATATTTGTGCTTATTATAACTCGAAAATTTTCGCTTTTCTCTCCATAAAGCATATCATTATTATTGCATGAGTAGATATGAAAAGCCGCCATAACATCACATTTACGAAAATGCATTTATGTGACAAGTGAAGCGCATTAAACGTTTTCAAATTTAAATAAAACCACTAGACCCAAAACCATTACACTGTTGACTTCCCTTTCAACCAAGATAAAAAGATATTCCACTTGTGTGAACATATACACAGAATATTTGTCCCGCTAGAGAAAGCTCAACATACCACATAGGTATTCTGCATTTGTCGCTTCAATTACTCTCAGAACAAAATGACAACTTCATCTGTCACAGATATATATATGTATATATAAAAGTGTCTCAAGAAGCAACTTGAACGAGTAATTGCTTTCCAGTTCAGTAAATATGCTATAGAAAGGGGAATCAAAATATGTTTGAAGCTAGACACGTGCTCACAGGTTAAGTATGGATAAGTTGTGACACAAGTAGACTCTTGACATTAAAGTGTTTTTAAAATAATAATAGAGGGAATAACAAACAGTTCTGGCACGCATGACATGTAAGGAGGTATTTATGCATTTATTTACTTTGTGCGTGTCAAGTAGGGGAAGGAGGAAGGTTAAAGGCTGTCTATTGACACCATCTTTCGTACTTAGTTCTTGAAAATGTTTAGATTTGTGCTGGAGAGAGTTAAAACATTTTTAAACGTAAATAGAGATGATATTATGTAAATAATGCTGTGATACCATACAATGCGAAACTTAAGCACCGGTGACTGTTTAAAAACTTAATTGTAGCAGATTTTAATTATGCGGAACTTTTATACTTAACCTGGATTCATTTGTTTTTGAAAAGTATTTGGGTCATGGTGAAATGGTAAGAGAATACCGAAAGATAATGCAGAGTGACACACTGGAACCAGACGGCTTTTGAGGGGGTAGTACTCAGTAAATTTTCAAAATAATGTGCATTTATTTACACTGAAAAAAACATTAAAATATGCCATTTGCGCTAAATAATCAACTGTGAAAAAAATGTGTGAGGTGACGTCCATCGATAATTATGCAATGTTAAATTCTCCGCTTATAATCCTCATACACACTGTCCAACATTACTTGATTGATCTTAAGCGGATAGCTTCCTTTAACTCAATCAATCAGATCGATCATAGACATTAATGCCAACTGTAACGGCCACCCTCCTGCTTGCCAAGACCGGACAATTGGACACAAAATGCTCCGCAGTCTCTAATTCTCCAGCCATAGCCTACATGTATCATCCTCCAGGATCCCCATCCTTTTGAGGTTATATCCAAAGCTACGTGCCCAGTAGTCAAAGAAGCTAACCATCGGAGTGTTCCTTGCTTCATGCTTAGAACTGTTATTTTATTCGTTCTGCAGGACAGTCCAATCGCATTGTTAGCCTGCCCGCAAGTTATAATACTTTCCCACCGATTCTAGTGTCGTGTTATGACCCATTTCTCGACTAAGCCCTTCACCATTCCTTCCGCATTGGCGGAAAAAAATTTGGACCTTGAAACTCCACAGTCAACCCGTGTTTTGCTAAGGCGTCAGCTTTTTCGTTCCTTTGATCCCAGTGTGTCCTCTAAGCCAACAAATTGTTACCTTATTTACTAGGCACACTCATTGAGCTTTTGTACACATTATATCGCCAGGGATGAATTCACCTCTGTCCGATCCATGCATCTGACTGCAGCTTGATTGTCCAATGCAATAAAAATTCTACCTCCTTGCACCTGCCCTCCTTTAAGTAGTCCAACGCACTAACAAGAGCCAGCATTTCTGTCTGGTAAACCGAGGTGAATCTTCCCAGGTTAACATAGCAGGATAAGTTCAATTGGCCAAAAAAATCCATGTCGTCAGTCATAGATCCGCTCGTGAATATAAAAATATCCCCGGGTCTTTTCTCTGTGAATGATCGGTCACTATATTGTAAATGCCTGCGGTTTCCCTGACGCTCTTGAATCTGTCTTTTGCCATCGTGAATTCCCTAATCCCTTTTACGTGGTCCAGGATTATCCTATGCCCATATACAATCTCTGAAGAGGACCATGTACCATCCCTCTGCTTCCTGAGAGCCGCCTCCACTGCCATCCTCTTCACCAAGAGATCTGTGCGCTTCTAGCGCAGCCGTGGTGAGTGTGATGTGAAAAGCACCCGTAATCCCTATGCACGCCATCCTTTGTACCTTATTCAGTTGCCTCTTAACGGTAACGTGACATGCCTTACGCCACCAGAACACCACCGCGAATGACAGAATAGATCTAACCACCATTGTATATATCCAGTGTGCTAATCTCAGCGAGATACTCCATCTTAATCCAGACACTCTTCTATATTGGTGTAATACCACCTTCGCCTTCTTGACCCCTTCTTCAAGTTTATGCTTCCAGGTCAACCTCGAATTCAGGTATACCCCTAGGGCCTAGATACTTGACCACTCTGCAAACGTTAATCTCAGATCCAAAGAGCGTAAAGGGTCTGGATTCTTAGTCCTTCTAGTGGAAACTATGATTTCTGTCATGTTAGCGTTGATAATGAGACTCTGTTCCTCACACTGCCCTTCTACCACTTGGAGAGTATTCTTCATGATATCAGCGGTAGCGGAGATGAGTTTACCCCGTCTTTTCAAACGTAAAGAGTGCGGAGTCAACTGTGACATTCCACAGAAACAGAGATAACATTCCTCTCTATGGACATCCTCGCGTGACCGGTCTGAATCCTGATTGCTGTGTTCTTCAAAAATGTAATGTAGATTTACGAATACTTCCTCAGTGCAGGAGGACCTTTGATATAAATTGGGGAATGAAACCGAATCTGCACCTCGGTAGTAAAACCTATAATTACATACCCATTATGGGTTTGATGAAAGAGAGCCTTATTGGGTTTGAAGGTTTGCGAGCTTTCAAAAGTTTACTTGATTCATGATAGCAATATTCATGAAAACCATAAAAATAGTAACTTTGAAGGTTCTTTTGAACCTACTACAACTACACTTTTATTCCATCCCCTAAACAATGAAAGACCCTAAACCTCCTCCCTAAGGGGCATTTCTTTCAGTTCGAGAAAAAGATGCGTGGTTTGAAGATGTTTTTTGCATCTATGAACGCTCCGCCACTGTTGTCGGGCTCGCATCGGAATGAACTTCTGAAATATAGGCACGAAATATGCTTATCCAATGGAAAGCTATCTGTCATTGCTGTACATCTATTAAAACCTCCAAACCTAAGTTAAATATCACTATCTCAAAAATTAGCAATCATTACTTTATTTCAATTGAATGGAAGATAAATTATATTAAGAGAACCCCCAAGCTTCAAGAGTGACATAAGCGGGAATAAATTTCAGTAAACCCAGCTACTGTGTTTTTGCAATTAATAATCAGAAAAAATACTTTAATGGCTTAAAATCAGGTCTTCTACTGTCTTTCTCTTTGCTTTTTATGAGTCAGACTTACAAAAAAAGAGTCCAAAAATTGTTTTTGCAACCAAAATCATTTCCATTCTTTTCTACTTGCTACCGTCCAAGAAATGTGTTAAAAGCTTTTTCATATTTTCCACCTTTACATGTTACCTCGGCACCTACGGACATGAAATATTTACCTCCGCAATCACGAACTAACCCATTTATCCAATCATATGATTTCCAACGAAAAGAAGTCCTCACATCTTAACAAAAAATAAGCTAACCTCAATTGATGGTGAGTAGACCTAAAAATGGTGATAACCACATTTTTCAGCTCTTTCAACAGACCTGAGATCACCAGAGGAAAAAAGTGATAAGACCTTTAAACGATTTCCCATCACCATCTCACCATCTACCCTGCCAAGATACGTAGATACGTAGATATAGGTGCTAACCAGCTTCTCTCGTCTTCCTCCGTATATAGATAAATCTCGATATTTGTGTATGACTGCTTCGACTTGCAGAGAAAAAGATACATTTTACCGTTACGCGCATCAGATCTGGTTTCCGCTTGGTCGACTACTTTTGAATTGAGCCTAGTATTTATGCATTTCAGATCACCGGTAGACACAACAAAAAATTTGCTAGACCGGAGAGACAGTAAATCGCTGATCGCTGATCGCTGACTGGTAAAAGGTAAGAAAACAGAACTCGCGTCTTTCGTGGGAGTTGAATTAATTTTTTCCTGTCTCAAAGTATGTCTTCTTTCCAGCAATTGCCTGAACAATAAACAACAGGAGAAATAGACTCCGATTCCAGCTGAGTGGGTGATCAGCATGGCATTAATCTGGACCATGGCGAAATCTTGAGGATCTTGCAGCGACTTGGATTCGTTTCTCCATCACCGACCGCATCACCGAGTATCAGTGTTTTATCCACTTCGAATTAACGGCTTCCGCCGTAATAGGCCACCTATTCACGTTCACTTATTCACCGACTTTGCTTTGTTTAAACGTTTTATTAAAAGCACCATGACTTGGCGAGATCGAGTTCTCCACTTACCTAGATTGGCGCCACAAGCAGTGGATTATTCTTGGATGGATAACATCTAAAGCTCTGGGTCATACAACACCACCTTGTGTTTTTTTTTTTGTTACACACATAATTGGAGTTATTTCTTTCAATGGTGATTTAATTACAATTGTTTGAGGTGAATAGATAAGCATCTGGCGAATAAATCCTGAATTGTAATTTTCTAACACCATCGTCAAGTGAGGAGACTGTGATTTGAATGCACCGATTCCCACGTGAGTATCATAGAAGTAATCTCTAGGATGTTGTTTGGATTTTGGTCACGCTTTTTCGATTTACACTCACGAATAATCGATATTCACAGTCAGAATTCATAGTATTTTCCTCAAATTGACGGGTGTTGCATTTGATCACATAACCGTGATTGTGTTCCTCTAGAAATTCTACGAAAGATAATTACGTCTTCTAAGTAGATATTGGATAACATAGAACAGCTGATTTATCTTTGGTTTGCTGTTAGGTAATTCCGGGTAATCAACATTCTGTTTCGCTCTTTTCAATTAACTGGGGAAATTAGTTATGCATAGATACTTTTTTTTAATTTTCACTGCATACATACTTCCGGCATGCAAAACTTCATAAAAGCTGACGAATAAAAACGGAGCAACTTAAACACGAGCATTAACGTACGTCCTTGAAGATGCTTCCCAGTCTGCGTGAAGTAGAGATCAGACAACTTTTCCGATCACCCAAGAACAATGGCAAAATCTATAAAATGAATAGCAGCAGAAGAAGTAAAACATTGTACCCGTACTGAAAACAAAGCTGGCCTTGTAGAGGGTTCCAAGGCAAGCGACCAATATTATGGCCACCTGCGGGGGCTTCGTAGAAATCAATCTGACGCAGGCACCACTGCAATATCACAAAACTTTACCATGCAGGCGGTGCTCAAAAGGAACCAACTATGCAATAAGATAAAATTCATTACAAGAATAAAATGCACCGATATTTATATGTACAAGTATGCTATACGATGCAATACCTGGAAGTCTGTCGAAATTGGAAAGATTAAAACCCCTGAAAGAAGGACTAAGATCAATGCAAAAATTCATACAAAAAATTCTGGATCACTGTGTCAGATTAAATTCTCCCAATTTCCTCTTCCCTAATTTCCCTCCACGAATTGAACCAGCAGAAAAAAACCTGGATCGTAGCAAAACTGTGCCGAGACCCTGGAATACAAGGAAGCACACAATCATAATGAGTTAAATAGTCATTTAGGGTGCACCCCGGTGCCAGCTCCTGAACCGGTAACCGATCCTTTCATTTTAAACCATGTATCTTTTTCCGGCTCGCACACAAAAAAAAGCCACCCAGAAATATCTTTTGGGATCACAGCATATAAAGGCGTGCTGAACGGTGAAATGATCCGTTCCAGCTCAGGCACTCGTCAATGTATGTCCAATTGTTCCGAAGCCGAAGTGTGCCGAAACCCCAACTTGAACTTGAATAGGTAGATCTAATGATTCGAAGCTGAAAGCAGCTTCTAAGGCCTCCGTCGAACCGCAATTCGTCCACCTTCGAATAGCAGCCCCTTCCAACGCCCTCTATCACCGCACGTGTAATGTGTAAATAATTATAGGTCCCAGTATAGGAGAAGTATCACTAAATTCATACATTTCTCAATATTTGCCCTCAAAGTTCACTTTAAATGGAGATATACACCTAAGTGCGGCATTGTTTAGGGCAGAGTTCTCCTCTTTAAACACGCTAACTATTCAAATCAGGTCAATGGTAGGATTCCCAAATATCACGATAGTTCGACTAAACCCCAGCTCCCACCTCCTGTCCAATTTCGACCCGTCCGTATTAACACACATATGCCTGACTGAGCCATCCGATCTGTATATACCCCTCCTTTATACTAAAGACACCTAACAAAGAGGTATTTTCTGAAATTGAGTTGTAGGAGTGTATAACCCCTGACCCTAGTCTGAGGACATCCAATCGCCAGACTCCTTCAATCTCAGGATACTTTTAGCAACGATGCTTTTACAATAGACGTCCATGACCAGTTTCCGAAACGGCACTGGGAGTTGTCTATTCGTAAACAGGAGACGACAAGTTTGGAAAGCAACCAGCTTCAATTGCACAAATGTCGACTGGTTTTTCACACTACTAAAATCAAAAAATCTTCCAATACATTGTATAAGGAATTTGAACAAGACGAGCGTAACAGCTGTAAAAACATCGGATAGAGTAACCGGGCGCCGAGGTATATCAAAAAAATTGGGTGTTACATCAACGGAAAGATGAACCCTCGTGACTTTGGTGATGGCGGTATCAGCGAGTGGATGTCCTGACCTGCACTTTTCGTATTTCCCTCGGAAAACTTTCAGCAATCAACGGTGGACCACCAGAATGTGTCAGTCAAATTAAAGTGGTTGAACGACAGTGGAGTATTTTGTTCAATTTTAGTCAAGAATCCAGTGTTGCTCATACTTGAAGACCGTGACTCGCACTTGCCGATCGCTGGTCTCGATTTCTGAAAAGGCAATGGTAATATTGTGCCTTAATTATTCCCGCATTTCAAGGTACGACCACTCGAGAAAAGCATTAACAATCGCTGCGAAGGACTATGACAATCTATGATATCGCCGAAATCATCAATAAGGCTCTATTGTTGACAACGAAATATAGAAATATTATATCTGAGTTTCAAACCACTCGTATCGCTCCATTTAATACAGAAATTTTCGAGGAATGGAAGTTTCTTCCGAGCAGCGCGGCCGATCGACCAAATCCAGAAGCTCAACCTGTCGAAGCTAATACGAACGGAATACAACAGATAGTGATGGACCCAAACGGGAGAAAAGAAATGAAAATCACTGTCTTGACCGGTTCACAGGCCATGCAAAACTTAGCCGCGGAGCAAGCAGAGAAGCTACGGGAACAACTTCAGAAAAAGGGCTTCTGGGAAAGAATATAATTCTTGTGATTGCCAGAAAGACGTGGCAGGCGAGGATTTTTTTCCTTCGACAAGTAAAAATAAAAAAAAATATCCAAAAATTTTCGATAATTTGAATCATTTATTTTCATTGTGAAAAAACTAATCAGAAATTAACGCAGGATTTTTGAAACGACAAAAGTTACATTTTCTACGATTAAACAATTTAGCAATTCATTCTTCCTCATGAGCCTTTAGGTATGACAAAAATCAGCGCCAGATGGAGTTGTTTAAAGACAACATAGACAGTGGTCTCCATAGGATTTCAATTAGAGATGAAACTATGGTTCTTTACCATGATCCTTTGTCCAAAAGAGATTCAATGGAGTGGCATCGCCCCAAAGAAAAGTGCCGAAAAAAGTTGAGGTAACACAAAACACCAGGAAGGTCATGGCAACAGTTTTCTGGGATACTGAAGGTGTTCTGCTGCTGGACTTCAAGGAACGTAATGCCCTTGTAAATACCACATATTATGCAGAACTTCTACGAAAGTTACGTAAAATCATTGTCGAAAAAAAGAGAGGAAAACTGTCCCGAAAAGTACTGCTCTTACACGACAATGCGCTCGTACGCACTGCTGCTATATCAAAGGCTGTTGTTAAAGAATGTGGTTTCGAGGAATTGGATCATCCACCTTACACTCTAGACTTGGACCCAAGTGACTATTTTTTATTTGTCAAACTCAAAGGAAGTTTAACAACGACGAAGACATCCATGAGGCGGTTAGATAGCATTTTGAAGACAAATCTTCAGACTACTATTTTAACGGTACTAACGCATTTATTAAAAGATATGAAAAATATGTTGAAATAAAGGAAGAATATATTGAAAAGTGACCACTATTTTTTTCTTCTTTCACGCCTCCTTCTACCTTAGGCCACGAATACTTGGACCCAATACGTACTGGATACCCGCTTGGTCACTTTAACTGCGATATTCTGTGGATATTATAGCTAAACTTTCGCATTTTACAATGAAAAAGAAAAAGAAAAATGTGGACGAAATTACCCCAGTCTGTAGGAGGGTGTTCTCGCCTTATGTAAACTTAGCACGTTCTATCTGCCATAGTTGAAATTGGGCAGATATCGCCGATTAGACCGGCATAGAACAAATCTCTGCTCTTCAATCAAAACCCCCAATTTTAAGAGCATAATAAAAGAAAAAAATCCTTCTGCGGAATAGTCTGAGAAAACAACTCAACTACCCACTTATCACAGTAACAGATGACTGCATTTTACTGTTCGAACTTCCAGGTATATACTCTTTCCTTATATGAAACATAATTAAACCATCAAAGCGTGTTGGACTACCTCAACATTTCCCCAAATTTCCGACTCAGTGATTTATCACCAATTAATTACAAGAGTAGTGTTGGAGACTTAACGCCTTTTTGCGGAACGCGCATTGGGTGGGTGTGTGAATACAAATCAGGTCAGTAACCCCAGGTGCCATCTAACAATCCAAATAAACTCCATAATCAGCCAAAATATTTTCCGTTAAATTCACACCCACTGGGTCAGGTATTAATGCAATATTCCCATTATGCCAGTTGATTCACCGAAGACCTGGAGGAGGATGACGCTGTGCGGCGATATATATCATTTTGGCGGCAAACGGTAAACCGCAAACTGGGGATTTTAGTGTTGTTTTTTTTTACCAAAACTCTTCTAATTAAACATAAAAGATAAAGTGTCAACGGAGTATTACACCTCAACCTCATTTTCTAATTTGAATCAGGTTTTACCTGTCCTCACATTATCAGCTGCAGGGAAATGAGGGCACCGAAGCCATAGTCCATAGTCCGAATGCCCGCCATAGCATTCCATAGACCATAGACCGTCATTACTATTATTAGTCATAAAACAATGACCGTATCAGTTTGTAGTTCAGGTGTGCATACCAATTCATCTCTTTGCTCTGTTTACGCACGAAGTGGTATATTAGAGGTCTATTCTGAGGAACGCTCCTATCGCCACAATGCGAACAAAAGTCTGATTATGTCAAGACGAAACGTGAACCCAATTCGTAATTTCAAGCTCGTACGCATTGTAAATTAGGGATAGAGGTAAGGAAATTATGCTGATCTCATTATCACTGTCTGGTGAGGTGCTGGAGTATCTCATCGCATTTGTGGCTTTCTTCTTGCTGCATGATCTGAGACTTAATGCGGCACGCAGCTGAGAAAGCCGATCACCACTTAACGTCTTAACGAGCTGGACTTTAGCACAAAAATGCGTTTTAGTTACCAACCGAACGGATGTAAGGAGTTAACGGGACGCCCATGTCTTACTGGTTTCTGTACACTTAAGACGAGTCTACCTACCGGCTTACGTAAAAGCAACCGGTACTGCAGCAGCAACAGCAAATAGTTCATATTCGATAATTTACCCAGTGGTCGATGAGAAGGTTGCTATTGCTGAGGTGGTTTGACAGAACCTTGGGAGTGCCGAACGAATTCTTACCGCAAATGCCACAAAAACTAGAAATCGACAGAATTGAAGTGGATAAATATGGTAATATGGACGTTATAGCCTCATGCATGCACTTGTTAAATGATGGCGGAAATTTAGGCTTGATGGACAGGGACCTGTCGCTTGACGATACTCGCTCACTGTTGTTTTCGTCGATTTTCGCTATTTTTGCTTACCAAACTACTTCGGTTGCATAACATGACGCAGCACAACTAAAATCAAATTGATTATCTACCTGACCAGCGAACAGCCTATCATTCGTGTGAAATAAATGCGGCGTGTGATGGAATTGAGCAAGTGCGATGTGATTTCCATCCAACAGATAAAGATGATTCGTTTTTCCGAGCGGCATCGAACACGATTTTCTGGTTGCGAGCTTACGACTCGAAAGCCTTGAAAACTTTGCCAGGGGCATTCATTTTTGCCGAAATTAGGCAATCGTTGCGTCGAGCATTTCTATTATTTTCGGAATAGTTAATCAGTGGTCAATGCATTATTTAAACGTTTTACGAAATTCAAGGTAACTGCTTTGATGAGCTGAAGCGCACGATTGTTGTGATTCGCCAGATGTTTCACTTTTTAATTTCCCGAAAATGGAATAATATGAAATAAGTGTGAATGGGACGCATCAAATGGATATCTCTATGTTGTTAACCTTCTTTCGAAGCTTTTTACAAATTTTGCACAGCTAAAGATTAGACACAGTTAGCGATGATAATCGTATTAATTATAAAACAAAACTACTACTACACAGGTTTAGAGTTACGTTCCCATGGCTAATTGAGCTTACCGGTTGCAGAATTATTATGCAGGTAAAAGACGTAAAAGCCCACAAGAGCAATGGGGAACCACAGATAGGGGTTCTATTACCGCTGTTATAGTCCACGCTTATGGAATTAAAATACCAGAATCAAGGTTAGAAAATATGGCAGCAGTGATTGTTAAGTGCAAAGATCAATATTTATACTTACCTATTCTTAGCGGGATACTATATACGAAAGTCTTCCAATCTATCAGACCCTGAATTAATGTTTCTTAGAAAAAAACAAAAAGAACTAATTTCAAATTTCCCCTTCGCCTCATATTTCTTTTTCTTTTACAGTAATATACGATGAAATGCTATTTTGTGACCAGAAATAATCATAAAAAAACATTTTGTACCTCAAGTAGAAACCTTATATTGGTATTACGAAAACAAAAACATAGAAACTGATCTCGGCAATAGTGTCAACACTCGCACTTTTGGGGTGATCTTTGGGCTAGGTGGGCGCGATTACAGTGGCAGCCACTCCAAAAAGGAAGAGTCGGTTACACCTAAATCTAGAAAATGTTTCATTGTGATACCACATATATGGAATCTCAAATGAAAGGGCTTGTATAAAGCAGAAGAATATAAGGGACGGGAAGAGACCATCACTAGCCGCAAAATTTAACAAACCCTTCTGGTTCTCCTCTCCTCCCTCAGCCCGTGTGTCACAATAACTCACCCAGTGCGCTCTTCCTTCGTCTACTCAAGCCGGCGTGGGGGGATATGGGAACGTCACATTTCTTCCGCTCACAGTACCACATTAATACGCTTTCCACCCACGATAGTAAGTACGTGGAAAACGGAACGTTACTTTCTTTACATTCATGGTAGTACGTATACAACGGAAGTTGTACGTGTACTTCACTACCGATCACGGTAATGCCACCCTCCTCCTTGAAAAAAAATAACAGGATAAGGTAACACACATTGTACTAAGGCCCAGGAAGGTATATTCGCCAGGATACCTTCATTTTAAGATATTGCTTAAGCTCAGGACAGTTTATTTGGAAGTAAGTAAGGGAAGGGGAGATTGGAAAATTTTAACCTAACAAATGTTGCAAGTGATCCAAAAATTTGGCATGGAATTTTTACCACTAGCTTCGTAAATACAATTCTCGTCAGTAGATTCGAACCTACGCCCACGATGGTGGATTTTCTCCTCAGTAAATATAGGTGTATCGCCATCGGTGTATGATATATAGGTTACTGACCCACCCGATCATTATCGCACTCCTCTATATGCTAGGAGCACTAACAGAGAAGTCTCCACGTTATGCACTGAATCATCGAAGCCTATTCGTTACCACGTTTCGTAAATTTGGCAAATTGAGGTGGCTTTCATAGGTGTGCCGAATAAATACCGCCCAAAAAGTCAAAAGGGGATCTTGAGAGAAGCCCTACAGATAGCATCCTCTGAGGAGGTTGAACTGTATAGACTATCTTCTATGTTCTAATATATGGATGGAAATTAGTACATTAACTCTTCTCTGTTCGGTGTCAAAATTATTTCCATCTTGGCCCTTTTTTGCCATGAGATATAAAATACAGTCGGAAGGGGCCAGATCTGGACTGTAGGGGGACATTGTTTCCACTCGAACCGTCGAAGCGTCTACATGATTTTGTTTTTGGCCAGAGTGCTCAGGTTCTTACAGTCTTTCAAAATTCAATGAATACTACCTATCGATATTTCCAGATTGTCGGACGGTAAGATATTTATCGGTTTTTATTATGGCTGCCGTTATTTTAATAGATTTTAATAGATTTCTAGGAAAGGGTACAGGTACACCATCTCCGTCCTGAAACTTATGGCCTTCTCTGACTTCGAATTCAACTGATTACTGACACCGGGTGTATTTAACATAGAGCAATGCGGTTTCTGATTGAAAAATGATGGATTCACAAGATTATTAATAAATGACGGGAAATGACGAAGCGAGTCTTATCCGAACGTTCGACGAATGCTCCTATCGCGCGCAATGTCTGCAACCTTGGTGCGGGGTTTCGTTCACAGGCAGGCATCTTGGCGGAAAAGATGTTCGTCGGGTTAAATTTTCTGCATTTTTCAATGTTAAAATCAGAGCTAATCTCATAAACTAATCAACTTAGTTTTAGTCCGGGGCTGAAAAGTTCCATTTAATAAATAACTGTTATACATATTGAATCATATTTTAGAGTGTATAACACAAGAGGTATCGTATTATAATATTAGACGCAGCTATGAGTAAGAGAACGATGGTTTGACCTTTCTACTGGATTGAAGGTGTTGCACAACATTCCCTCGTATCAGTAACTAGTACACGTGTTGTATAAAATGTTATTCCCTTGGTCTACACAATACTATTCATGATGATTAGATAGTACAGCTAATACATTTGCTAAATGCCATGATATCCCGACTTAAGCTCCGCTAGTTAAGTTCTCTCATTAGGTTAGATATAAAAGAATCAATTTGTTACTTAAGTGGGAATATTATGAATACCAAGATGACAAGATAGCGATCTAAAAGTCGTTACGACGCCTCGATAATAAGTTATCTGCTAAATTCTATAGACAGATTTATTGGCGCCAGGGACAAGCATCCGGTGCAAACAAACATTGCTAAATCTGAAAGTCTCAGATTACATTTATTTGTAAAAAATTATTATGATTGACATTAATCGTGAGATATCAAAGAAAGCAAGTTTTTCTTTGTATCTTTCATATCGACTATGATACAGGTTCGAAGAATTGCAATAAGCGTTGTTCATGAATTATTGGTGAATGTACTTTGTCGTAGACTAAAAAAACGTTAAGCAAAATATTTCAAGGACACTGTAGAGTAGACTTATTAGGTTCAAAACTATACTGTTGCCGATAACGACGATAACATCGGAAAAATAAAACTCAGACCCTTGTTAATTGAGTTTCGTGCCATAAAGTACAGATGTCTCTCTGATACTTTTCCAACCGTTTGTCATGGTATTACAAGAAATACTAGAACTAGTAATTTCATAAATAAAAGCAAAAAATAACCAACATTATGTCGGTGCGCCAGAGTAGAGATATGTTATGTTATCAATTCGTAACCAATGTGATTAACAATTTTCCTACGAGGTTTTCTGAGTAAAACTTGTCGAAGTATTCTAGTCGAGATTTTTTTTTTTTATACAAAGGTATGATCAGTGTAGCTGGATATTTGAATGCCCAAGATTCCATGGAGGTTAAGTGTTTTGATCAGGAAATAGAATTTATGTTACTTGGAATATGTTTTGTTTCACTTCCTTCAAGACTTTTCGCTATGAATCAGACCTATCTTGAATCACTGTATTTAAACCATTGAGCTAAAAGTGTTAACTGAAGTTGAAGGATTTTTTTTAAAGAAAATAGACAAGTAGTGGATATCATGATGGAACAACATACGCTTGATGCAGCTTTCCAAGCCGTTCTTTTTTCAATTGCAGTTTTCAATTCTTATAGTACCTCAACATAATAAGTTACTGTTACTGTGTTTTTTTGCTCCAAAAAGTCTACGAGAATAACTTCTTCGGCACCCAGAAAACTGTCGCCATAATTTTCTTAGCTGACATCTCCGACTTGAATTTTTTCAATTAAGCACTTCCCCTTGGCAACCAATATTTTGATTGCATTTTGGACCCAGAGTCATACTGGTGGATCCATGTCTCATCCCCGTTTACGATGCGAAAAAAATGTTTCTAGATCTGCCTGTTCTGCATGTTCAAAAACAAGACAAATTCTTCTCCTCTTTGGATCATGTGTTCTGGGCGCAACCCTTTTGGCACCCATCTTGCTGAAAGCTTTGAAAGTTGCAAACGATTCGACAAAATCCTATGAACTGATCCATAAGAGATGTTAAAATTTCTGGCTATCTCCGTTATAGAAATTCATCGATCCTCGTCTAACATTTCTTAACTCAAACTTCACTCTTCAACACCATCCCTCTAACATAGTAAATGCCGCTTGTGTCCGTCAAGACATCCCCGCGCTTTGATGCTATCCATATCTAGTCTCGAAAGCATATCGTCTGCAACCAAACTAACATAACAAATTGCAATCAAAATATTGGTTGCCAAGGGGAAGTTATTTGATTAGAAATACTTTGCTGAAAAAAGGGGCTTAACAGGAATAGATTGAGGATCGAACCTTGAGGTATACTACACTTATTGGTTTGGAAGTTCAATATTGAGTTTTGCATTTTCACAGCTATTGTAAACAGCTGTTTGGAAACTAGAAAGTTTTTACAAGGTTTCATTGCAGAGTATCAAATATTAAAATTAATCCAAGTCTAAAGATTCTATTATGTCGGAGGACACCTTTAAAAGGGCTGTTCAAAGCTATGACCCGATGATAAAAACTTATCCTATTCACGTAGAGACTAATTGGATATCATTACTGCTCGAGCTAAACTTTTTGAAATGATAATAGCTTTTTCCCAAATGAACGGGAATTGAGACGTAATTAAGCAGTTATTAAATAACGTAAGTGTTTCAAGATTTTACAATAAATGGAGCAGTTTGATGAATCTAGGTAAAAGCAATCACATCCAGCCGCAGTTATCTTCATTTAAGACATTTCTAAGAGAGCTTTATGACTGTTAATGCAGTGGAAAGCTAATCTATTGAGTTCCTAGTCAGCTAAAATAGATGCAACTGATTAAGTCGCTGATATTACTGTGATTACTTAAGCTCTCTACATCAATATTACGTTGTAAAGCGTCTTTTTTGCAAGGAAAATATGTAGGATTCCTTAATTTTTTAAACAGCAAGCCTGGGATTCGCTTTGAAGCAAAGAATATTTCTTTACCAGAATGAAATTTAGGACTCATCCGGATTCAAGACTTTAATTACTGAGAGTAGGTCTCTCATAAATGCTCAAATTACTTGTGATATTCTCATGTACATCAGCAGAGTAGAGATGAATGTTCACATCACTAACAAGTGAGTCAATAATAAAAAGCTAAATAAAAACGTACCTAAGCTGGACCCTTGCGGAACGCCACTTGAGAGAACCGAAGAATTAGACATAACACCGTCAACTTTAATAATCTCGGAACGATCTGATAGAAAACTGGCCATAATAGAAACAGTACTCAAACTAAAATTAAAGGACTTATGCAGTTTGTCAAAAGGTGATTTGATAATGAGACTATACGGATTATCAATAGCTTGCACAGAATGTTAACTGCCTTCCAGATTGTGCTTCCAAACCTTGTTTACTTTAAGCACGTGCAAAGTTCGTAAGTCTCCTTTCACGATATCAAAGGAATTCCACGTTTGCGGTTAT
>QYTT01094622.1:20832-31613 GCA_006980735.1 Dasypogon diadema
TAGGTAAAAGCAATCACATCCAGCCGCAGTTATCTTCATTTAAGACATTTCTAAGAGAGCTTTATGACTGTTAATGCAGTGGAAAGCTAATCTATTGAGTTCCTAGTCAGCTAAAATAGATGCAACTGATTAAGTCGTTGATATTACTGTGATTACTTAAGCTCTCTACATCAATATTACGTTGTAAAGCGTCTTTTTTGCAAGGAAAATATGTAGGATTCCTTAATTTTTTAACCAGCAAGCCTGGGTTTAGCTTTGAAGCAAAGAATATTTCTTTACCAGAATGATAAAGAATATTTCTTTACCAGGACTCATTCGGATTCAAGACTTTAATTACTGAGAGTAGGTCTCTCATAAATGCTCAAATTACTTGTGATATTCTCATGTAACAGGCAGGGGAACGTGTTAAAGGGACATCCAACTTATGTGCCTACGAGCTGCCCAATTGAGAGAAAGTTAAGTTACCGAAATTGTAATGGGGTAATATCAATGCTTTAACTAGTGTAAGGCGTATTAATTCTGCTTATCTCTAAGCAAACGCTAACGCAACATTTTATTCCTCATCGCAATATGATACAGATCATGAATACCTCCTTCTGGAAAAGTAATGGAGACCCATTTAGTACTGGTGAAACATTATCTAAGGCAAGAGTAACGCCATAAAATATTATAAAATTTGTCTTACCCGGGTTCAGAAGTAACTTTTTCGAACTCCTAGAACTGTTTAAGTAAACGAGAACATCATCAGAGTAGAGATGAATGTTCACATCACGAACAAGTGAGTCAATAATAAAAAGCTAAATAAAAACGTACCTAAGCTGGACCCTTGCGGAACGCCACTTGAGAGAACCAAAGAATTAGACATAACACCGTCAACTTTAATAATCTCGGAACGATCTGATAGAAAACTGGTCATAATAGAAACAGTACTCAAACTAAAATTAAAGGACTTCTGCAGTTTGTCAAAAGGTGATCTGATAATGAGACTATACGGATTATCAATAGCTTGCACAGAATGTTAACTGCCTTCCAGATTGTGCTTCCAAACCTTGTTTACTTTAAGCACGTGCAAAGTTCGTAAGTCTCCTTTCACGATATCAAAGGAATTCCACGTTTGCGGTTATTCTAAAGTTTCCTTCTACGACAATTTTGAGATTTTTCTGATTGTTCAAAGCTTTTTTTTCCTCGATTCAAATCATATCGCTCGATTTGAGATTGTCGAATCGAGTGTGAAAAATCATAGGAATGTGTGAAAATGGAAACAAAGCATTGAAAGTATGGAGAAAAATGTATTTTTTGCTTACATTGTAACAGTATCCTCCATTTACTCTACAATTTCATTTCGAGTATGCCTCTACTTGCTTATGTTCGATTCGAAAGCAATCGAATCGAATTAACACATAGATCAAAAGTATGGAATTACGAGTAACCTATTTTTTTAGAATACTTGGATCATTAAAACCGTGAAAAATTAAAGTGTTACACACTTTGAACCCCAAAAATTGAATAACCTAAATAAAACAGTAGAGGCCGCAATAACTGAATGTAATTAGGTTGAATGGAATCTCTTCAAAAAGATATTTGAAAAAAAGGTTAGACTACTCAGACGTCACTTTCATTTGGAACCAACGCATCAAGGTCGTACAACTTTCTGGGACTTTCATGCAAAAACATCATATTGTTCCCAAGATTCAATCAAGCAATCATTCTTTATGCCCATAGAAATCAAGCGAGGTTTCCTGCTTTGTCTGTTTTTTTTTGTTTTTTTTTCTTCAAGACTCATAAAAGCAAAACTGTTTTACTCAAGAGTTGACCCAACATAAACCTATTCAACTGACATGAATGAAAAATTTTCAGCAGTTCTGCTTCGCACGAATGTAGGTGTGCTTTAGAGTTGCGGTCTCCAATCCTCCAGTGTCACATATCAATTTATATGCAAACGAAATGGTTCAGATAATCTCCAAATGATTCAACATATTTCTTTCATTTCTCTTAACACACTTTTCAGCATATTTGGAATTGAATTTGGAATGACTCAGAAGAACACTTTCAAAACTCGGGGTCCGGACAGTCCCCCCCAGTCAGATATGTTCGCAGTCTCCGCAAACGCGTTACATAAAACCAAGGCTAATAATTATCAAATCATTCATGAAAATCAATTAACCACGAAATATTATAAATCATAATTACCGCTATATTGATTATTTTGTTTTGCATTCAATGCCAATAAATAATTACACCTGCCTTCGCAGCTCTAGCCAGGAGAGAGTTTCCGGTTAAGTTCGTCTTTTATTCTTCTTTGTTTGGGACTGAAAGCCGAACAGAAATAGTTGAACTCTTTTAACCTATTCTCGCGGTATAGCACACATTCAGCTCATAACCGCAAGATTGCCTCCATTCATTTTATCCATTCTAAAAGGTACTCAACCTGAACCACTAAGAATGACAGTGTCTGCTGTTTCCTGATGTCTGGACTAGATCTAGGAAGCCAATTATTTCTGTAATGATCATTGGTTTAGCACATTTTTGAGGTGCACTCAGGTAATAACTGGTCTTGCAACAGTAGAGCTGATTTCAGTGATGTGGACGAAGAAATTAAATGACCTACAGATAATGATTACGTTTCTTGGTAATGGGAATATTTTTCGATATATGTAAACCTAAATTCATGTGCAATTAGAAAGCATCACGGGACTACAGATACCTTTTATTTCCGCTTTTCTTTTTTGCTAAAACGTAAGAAAATTCTGTGCAGGTATCGCCGACTGATCCAAAGTAAAAGAAACCTATGTGGGGTATGCTGGATGGCAATTGTCATACCAGAAGCAAATAAATGCTGAACAAATTAAAATTTATTACTATCCGGATGCTGTGTAAAAACTGACTAGATTGAGATTTTTCTTTTCCTCTTACAAAATGGCATTTAAATTAGCCTATATAAATTCTGTTTAGAGGTTACAATATGAGTTTTCTTAGAGCAAACGTCAGGGGATACCTCACTGATATTCCGAATCTAGTACTATGGAACGCAAGTAATAATCCTCAATTGTGGAGTTCAAGAATTTTTTATAATAAAACCAGAGCTCAGTGGATGTTGGATGGATGTTTCACAGGTAGAAGGGAACAAGTGATTTAAGTTTTTAAGAACAAGCTAGAAGGAAAAATGGGTGATAGTACTTTCCTTGTACTGATCTTTTTTTTAAGGATACACACCACACAGTTTAGGTAGAAGTAAATTTCTAGGAAAGAAGAGATTGGGAAATTTTAACCTGACAAATGTTGCAAGTAAACCAAAATTTTGAAATTTTTTCTATACAACTGCACAGCGGCTTCGTAAGTACAATTCCTGTCAGTGAAATTTCTTCAACCATTGGTACTCAGATAAATCATCGCTCCCCTTGCAGGAATTGAACCCATGCCCACATGGCATAAAAATTGCAGATTTGCACCTCAGTCCGCTCGGCTACTGACATGGGCGACAAAATTTGTGAGTAATCACGAAACTTCAGAGTGCACCGCAAGGTGTAGGAATACACAGCAAAGAATAAGACATAAAATTCACTGTCACCATGAAAGCCAACCAGCCCTACGTGGGTGCTCCAGAACATCAAGTTTTGATCTTAGCATTCGTCGTTCTCGGTATGTGTCCTTGAAAAAATCAGAATTTTTCATTAAAGTTAGGTTGCTGAGCATATGAGTGTCCAAATTGCTCAAACAGATTAAATTTTAGATGCCTATACCATCGCCGGTTGAAGTTTACCTGTCCATATAGAACATTTTAAATAAGACAAGCAATATTGGGTTTTAAATTTGTTGGATATAACGAAATCCGCTCTGTCCAAGAGTGCTTTTGCATAGCAATTTAATCACAGGGTCTCGGCTCATATTAATAATATTACTTTGTAGATCCTTGATTGATACAAAGAAGCAAACACAGTCGAGGATGTTAACGTCTGCAATACTATGACTTGGGTCGAGGATGAGTGAAAACATATAATTAATGGGAAAAAAACAAAGAGAAGTGAGAGAATGGATCCTTGCGGTTTTCCGATGAAAAAATATAGATTCAAAAAATTCTGCAGCAGGAGATTAGGAACAACAGCTAATGGTATTTGGTGATGGTCCGTGGAGTAAACGTGGATATTCTGCATTATTTGGAGTTATTAATATAATAATAATAAAGACAGATTGAAACCCAGTTAGTGTAGCTCTTGTTCAATTTGAAAAGTGAAGCGTTCAGTACGATTTGTGGCTGGAAAAACGGAAATATTTCAACGATCTGAAGATTTACACGGAGCACTGTACGACATATATTGGATGTGGCGAAAGCAAAATCTTCAAAGGATTGCCTCATGCACAACTATATGGAGAAGAGCAACATGTTATCATAAAATTAGATAGTTAGATGAAATACCAAATCACCTTTATTGTCCATCAGGACTGACTAAACTTTTGATATAAGTCATCAGTCGTTATTAACGAAAGCCGTGCAAAATACAGTTGAGGGTATTTATGAAGATCTCTCTAAGGACAACTTGTTGTAACGTTTGCTGGGTGGGTGTACACAAAACAACAACAAGAGTTCCAAGTTTATAATGTGCAAATTCATTCCGAAACATACATTTTCAAGTTTTAAAATAGTAAAAATTTCCAGGTATATATCGACAGTTTTATTCAACGATGATTTCTTCCCTTTGCTAAAAATAATCAAAACATTTAGGGTCCCACTGGAACCTACGGCAATCGTATTAAAAAAAAAAAGGATAACAGGTAAGTTCGTAAATTTCCTTTTTGCAGCCCTCAAAGCTCTAAATCTATGTGAAACTTTTACAGAATATATAAAACATGTGTCGCTATGACATGAACTAGAACTAAGTGAATTCATTCCTTATTAAATTTTTGATACGGAAAAAACTGACAAAAAATTGGGTAAAATATGAAAATCTTCAATTTTTACAATTTTTAGTTAACCGTACGACAGTAGATCAACTGACTGTTGGCGTGGGATGAAATACCGCACAGGGCCGGCGATATATCTAGGTACCAGTGGTTGAGGCAATTCTGCTGACGAGAATTTTACTTTCGAAGCTACTGGGATGTTGTTTCACAGAAGTTTCATGCCTAAAACTGTGGCTGACCTGCAAGATTTGTCAGGTTAATTTCCCAAACTTCTCTTCCACTAATTTCCCTTCGCCTGAGCTGTGCGATGTGCATTATAGGATTGTCTCCTGAGCTTAGGCAATACCTTAAAAAATCCTTTTAGTTCTAATTCACTCAATAACAACAGCCCTTAGCAGGAAAACTGATATCTTTTTTTGCCTTTCAACTGACCCTAAAAGCAGATTCGATGTTTGCCAGTGACAAGGAACTCTTTGGGAAGAAATCACGTGACATCAAGGCCTGCACCTAATTTTAAATTATAAACAGAAAAAAAGAATAACATAGAGGAATAAAGGTCAATAAAAATTCGTGGAAAAAATTCTACTTTTATTCCAATTTTAAAAAACATCAAAATTTTAACTTAACAAAAACTATTTACCCCTTAATGTCCCCTTAGTGGTTATATGATGCGATTTGGGTTACTTCAAATTTTTGAAGCTGTGGATCATAGATGAACATGTCGGAACTATTCTTCCACCGACTACTATTTTTTTTATTTGAAATAAAAATTGTGAAAATTGTATACAACATAATACGAGAATATCCCGAGCACACTATCCCAGTACCTACTTCTTTTTCACATTAAAAGCATTTTTTAAGAACTATGTTGGATAGAAACTGGATATCAATGAAATGAAAAATTTAACTTAGTAATATTGTTAACAGTCAGCACTAAAAACTGCCACATTTATTTCATAAAAAAATATTTACAACCAAAAATAACCCAAGGGATGTTTCCAGAAGAAAACGCGCCAGACTACGGTCTTGCAAGAATCCTAAAAAACTTCTATTTTTCAAATATATTTGCATTTAAATGACGCAAGTAACAATCTTGAATTATAACCCTTAAAAGTCTGGGCATTCACTTTTTAAAATAAATCACCACTGAGGAGATCACTATAGAGCACTCTCCTGCCAGTTGTAAATCTAAATCGCCCATAAATAATGAAGTGGCAAAAGAATGTTGAGCAGACACAGAAGCCAAAGTGGCAAAAATATGTATAAAATTAGTCCAATGTACATAAAAAACTGAAAGGAGATGGATAGGTCGATATACGATTAATTTCTTGCGGTTTTAGCCATCATCAATTAGACACAAAAAAAAAGAAAAAAAAACGCTCAGCCAAGAAAAATATCTGCATACGTAAAGAATTAGTTTCGTTACATATGCCAAGCCCCAGCCCATAGAGCAGTAGCAGTAACAAGAAATCTTGTTAATTAGATACCTGAATTTCTTGTGCGTATCAAGTTTATTTGCTGTAAAGCTGATATGTGTATCATGGGTTTCGTACGTGGCCAGCCAGATGAAACGGCGATACTAACTCATAGTATCCACTGAAAGGAGACCATGTACGCAACATGGCGTGGTATTAAATAACATTTTGATTTATTGGCTACTTGTTTTTTTTCTTTCATTGGAATTTTATGGTGTAAAACAATATCCGTTACACTGTCTAATGAAAGTTTCTCTTAAGAATGGAGTGGCTCAAAGAATTTCCCAATTTCCAATTCCAAACGAGATATTTAAACTAGATTAATTTTGAATTGAAGATACTTTCAGGTTGCTGATTGACACCGGAGGGCAAAATTTGGGTCGTGTCTTCTAAATGAAACCAGAATAAATCAATTCTGTACGTAGATAAATGGCATTACTGATCTAAAGGGTTCGAATCCCATCTATGGTCACGTTTTACTGATTGTCTTTAAACTCAAGCGGAATAGTGAATATTGAAAATATACAAAAAATATCAATAGGTCCAGTAGCAAGGATTTTCAGAAACAGATGAGCCTTCACCAATACTTAATAGAGGATTGTACTTTTCTGATCACCGTTGCTGCTTGGCCCGACATTTGAGGAGCAAAATTAATCGGCTATAATCCCATGGCATGTACCCAGAGTATTTTGAATTTAAGACCCCATTGTTTTATCTGAAGGTCTTTTATATTTGCAAAGATATTTATTGGCTTTGAAAATTCTTCATTCCACGTTGAGTTCCTAAGACAACTTTCTTCCCGGGATCTAAGAATGTGTATCTCTAGAGACTGGCCAATTTGAACACAACCACCGTCAGTGTCCGAGTGGACTGAGGTGCATGTCTGCAGAATTAATCTTTTGTGGGCTCGGGTTTGAATCCTACAAAGGGCGTGGTAGTATGGGTATCAGTGCTTGAGGCAGTTCTGCCGTATTAAATCAAAGCAACATATATACATGAAACGTAATTTTGAGATAAATGAGTTTTTCTATAAACCTTTCTAAAATATAAACATAGGTTTTAGCAGACATGTAATATCTTTTAGGCGTTTTTAACCGTTAAAAACGTGACACAGCATTTTTTCTTTAAATAATAGACAGAAATCATCTTAAAGATGTTAAAAATGGCCTTAAACGAAAAACCATCAAAAGTATAGATACGTCGCTCTACACGGTAGAATTGTATTTGCGAAGCCACTGGGTTGTTGCACAATAAAAATTTCATTTCATAAATTGTGGTTTACGTGCAACATTTGTCAGGTTAAAATTTCCCAATTTACTCCACCCTAAAATTTCCCTCCGCCTAAGCTGTGGTTGTCCCCTGAGCTTAGCAATATCTTTAAAAAAAATCGAAGGTTAATGGTGTGCAGCACCCTGTATGCTGTTTTCCAATTTGGTCTTCATCTAGGACTACCTTAAATATCATTCCAGATACGTGACCAAACCATCAAAGATCTGCCGGTTTTTATAATATAAACTACTTTAGGAGCCCCGGAAAGATAGTATAATTTATGTCGCATCCTTCTCATCTCCACTCAAAGACCTGGGGTTCTCTTCTGTTGCCTTGCGCTTCTAAGCCATGCGTTACAGCAGGCGTTTTTTCAATAGTCCAAAAGGAGAGACGATCGTAATAAGAACCTCACTGTGCACTGTTACCCTACATAATGCGACTCTGCATCTTTTTAAATATACAGTTCGTAAAGTTGAGATGTGTTCCCAAGGTATTTAAAGAAAGCTCCAGTCACCTACGATAAGATTGGGAGCGTGACATAATCAACGAAACCAAAATCCGGACTAAAATAACCGGAAAATATGAAAATGTGCGGGAGGTATAAAATCCGGAAAGTACAAAATCCAGTTCCAGGAAATCTGAAAAATGTTTAACTTTTATGTTAAATTATACTCGAAATTTAAATGCTTTTTTTGCAAAATATTTTAAGTTAAAAAAAATCCTAATACGAAAATGAATTAATAGAATTTTTAGCAAAGCATTCGATGCTTTTAAATTTTGTTTACTCTTGTTATTAATTTTTTTTCGTAATAAATGTGCACGAGTGGGCAGCTAGGAGTAAGTAGCTTCCGCATTTTTCCCCGTTTGTCCCGAATTTTGAACTATCTAGATTTTATACCATCCGGATTTTGGTATACCATTTTTTGATAGTGCGGTAAAATTTTACTTAGTTACATGTCTAGATGAAGCCGCCAGATATTTTATATTTTACTCAGTGAAGCTCCATGTTTATTGCCAGCATCCAACTCTACTAAAATTTCTATGATATCACGTTCACTTCTGTCCATGATGTGCAGATCATCAGCGTAATTAAAACCTTACTTAGATTTGCTTTTTTTATAGTGAGATATGGTTGAACAAATCCACAAATGAGGAGCTTTTATCTGGGAATGACCTGCTTCGTTTTGTCCGCTCTGAATGTCGAAGTGGTAGTGTTTCAGGTAAAACATTGATTGGTGGTATTCTTTTGAGAGTTTCATTAATCTACTAAGAACCGCATATTATTGTGTTGACGACTTTAATGAAATTAGTAAAAAGACGCTTTTGGTTTCACTATGGGATCAAATGTTCTTCCTATAACTTCCCCGTGTTTACTCAATTTTTTATGTGGATAAAAAAAGTAGAGTGGAATTAAGTAATCGTAATTAAGCGCATGAATTAACTTCAAAAACTGCTAATAATAGATCGTTTCAGTGGTATAATTTGCAACAACACAAACAAGTATAATTTTCTACCAACGATTTGAACTGTTTTTGCGCATTTTTTCATTTTTTGATAGTTTAGGATCTTCCAGAGTAGCGTGCTTTCCAATAACATTCTGTATCTAGGCGGTTGACGCAGATGAAGTTGTTTTGATAATCAGGCCAATAAAATCCCAGATTATCGATCTTGATGGTTTTTAATACTTGGTTTTGTCGGTTCCAGCGAAATGCCGAGATATGAAACCGCGAACTGACAAAATCGCTCGAAATTCACATATCTGGAATTCCGAAGAAAAAGGAAAATTCGATAAGAAATTAAAATTCTCAAGGGTTAAAACGCATTTTGCAAAAAGTGAGGAAGTCAGTGAGTGGCAAAGAGCAATTTATTTTTTAGGTTTATTCTTCTCCCTTTCGCAGAAAATTGTAAAGTAAGTTTGGTTTCTTTAAATCAACATTTCGTACCTTTCCCAAATGATTATATGATTTTAAATCGACGGACAGGAGGTGCTATGTTCGACTTCAACGCTGCTGCGGAGATTTCCTTTTACATTCATACCCAAGTTAGATGATTACTTCCTACGTCAATAAAAGTCACTAATGTTGATTCTGATTTTGATGAGGATATCTATAAGTGTTAGCGTTATCTAAAGCTGTAAAGCCAGTGATGAGGGATTTGAAAAAAAAATTAAAAGCGAGGTAAAACGGATTTAATGAATCTCTAAAGGCTACGATATCCGGATTTAAAGAGTTCAAAACAAAATTAACGAAACAAAAGTTTTGAATATGAAAGTCTATCCAAATACGTCTGTGTTGTTAGTGTGCTGAACGGTGTGTGTGTGATGTCCGTTTCAACACGAAAGTGTCCTCCAGCCGAGCCCCATAAAATCTAATGCTCAGTCCTCGGAATCACTGTCGTGTCGATGGTACCAGTTTGTGTCTTTGTGTAGGAGCCTGAAGGAGTTTGATGAAGCCTTCTCCAAAACACTCTGCATGCAGTAAACACAAGAGGAACAAGGTAATTTATCACCACAGATTTCTTCTTCCGGCGACTGCTGATCAACAATCGTGATCACTAGGAATAGATGACCTTGCAAAACTTCTCCAAACCTGTAAATTACGAGATTTGGTCTTGCGCTTCATATATGGTACACCCCAAAATACCTCAAGCAGATATTTGTCCATTGTATTTTGAGTAGAACAACGTTGCAATCCCATCTTCCCAATCTTCCTTTCTCTAATTTCCTTCCGCCTAAACTGGGTTGTCCTCTGAGCTTAGGCAATATTTAAAAAAAACACACAGAAAAAAAGAACAAATAACAGCCCTGCGTCACACTCCGACCAACTAGCATGAAAGGCGTAAAGGCTGCAACAGAATGTGCAGCTGTAGCTTGTAGCTATATGGAATAGCCTTGAATTTCTGATGTCAAAGAATAATTTTCATTGAATTTTCTATAGGAAATGACAGTTTTTCTCTATGATTATATTTTTTTTACCAAATTTAAGCGTAACTTGTCATACTTATTTCTTTCTATTTTGTTTTTTTTTTTTCATAAACATTGTTTACTTTAATTGGTCGGTGGTAACTAATTTGATTATTCCGATCACTATCGCGTTAATTGTTATAAATAAATAGCTTTGGAAACATAGTTACAACCTG
>QYTT01094623.1:3603-28579 GCA_006980735.1 Dasypogon diadema
TTGCCCAACCAATAAATAATTTTGCGTTACGGGGTGGATTATCAAAATATCTCCGCAAAATCTTCAGATGGTGCGTCTCAGCCCGCTTGGCTACCGGCGTGGGTAATGGAAAACCAGTAAGTTTTCTTTAAAAACTAACAATAATTTGAAACAATTAAATCATAAAATAGGAATTTGCACACTGAAAAAAATTATGAGTTCAAGGCTTTCACTTTTGTGTGCGTTTTCGGGACAGCAACAGCAAAGTGAACCTTGGAATAATAGAGAATACTTAACAGCTCATAATTGTTTTACTAAAAGCAATTGTTGTAAGCCCAAGAATAACAATTTATATCTCCAAAATTCACAATTGTCGGTGTCATAGCCCGTGAGCATACTACACATTGCTTTTTCTTTCAGTGCAGTGAAAGTTAAATAAAATACATTCATTTTTAACAAAAATAAAAAGCTCATTACATTTTTGATAAAAAATTTTAATTCAAGTTATGCGGGTTTCAATTTATACGTTTTTCTGTAAAATCTGTTTTTTTGTCAATTTGAAGCCTTTCTTCATTTCTGCCCATAGCTGAAATTTGGGCTTTTAAAAGAGTGGGAAACTAGTATCATTTAATTTACAAACTTTATTTAAAATACCAAAAAGAAGTGTTGAAAAGTTTAAAATCCCTTACTGCAACTTTCTGTTTCGCTTCATCCCAGTGAAAAAATTTTAAAATCAAATCATCTGAAAATAGTTTTGTAAAAACGTTTGGTACTGGTTCCGTGCCAACTGTTTCTGTGAATTTTAAATTACAGCAGGAATATAACCTACTTCCCAAAGTAGGTATTAACGGTAAAACTTACTATTTTCTGCTGCGGTTTTTTTTTGTTAAATATTATTTTATTACTTCCATAAATAGGAGATGTCGTTATACGATGATTCAGATCAAGGTACTGCGAGGTATACCACGTGATTCCTTGAGGGGATCTGATAAAAATCACATACCCTCCTAAAATTATCCCCTAAGGAGTTACAGTCCCTCAAAGATTTTTCGACTTTGAATGTACCCTGATGGAAATGATTGCTCATAACTTTTGAATCATCCTATGGATTCTGATTATTTGTGGGTTAGTTGGCCGCTATTACAATCCCTCTTTTCTTGGTACCTCACTTGTTGCTATCGACGAAGTGTTCTTAGAGATATTATCAAAAGAATGAAAAATCTTCGATTTTTTTTACTAGAATTTTGAAAAATAATTTTTTTCCATTGAGGAGGAATTATTACACACCACGATTTGCCTTCGACCCTGAAGATAAGACGATATAAGTTTGCACACAGAACTAGGAAATCAAAAGTAATTACGGAGTTTATCAATTAGTGGATTATGGCTTACCATAGCAAATGCTTTAGAGAAATCAAGGAAAACAATAGTGGACAGCTCATCACGGTCTATAGCTGAACGGATATCGTCACTGTCACGTCAGTGCAGTAGTGCAACTATGATGGGACCTAAATCCAGATTGAAAAGACTTAAGGAGATTATTCGCCTCTATAAAATCTAGGATTTGCTTATGTAGTAACCGTTCAAAAACCTTAGACAGGAAGGGGAGAATACAGATCGGTCTATATTCTTTACAGTTTGGCGATGAGGTTTTCTTAATTGGAATAACCTTCGCTTCTTTCCACAAAGAGGGAAATGTGGAGGTCATTAAGATGGTATTGAAAATATGTATAAGAGGATAAATGATATAAGGGTAGTATTAATTTAATAATTTTTGTTCGGCCGTGAAGAACTTGTCAAAATGAGGGATATCACTAACACAGAATTCATTTGAGTCTGAATCAGATGTCGAGTTACATTCATTTTCACACACCATCCTTAAACCATCGTATCTTGCACCAAGTGTATGTTGAGCATAGTTTTTGAGCTATTAAAGCCGCCAGAACTGTTAAACCTATGAAAATCCATTAAGTAGTAAAATAAAAGTAAAAACAGACTTCTTAGCGTGAAATGGGTCCAACACACAACAACTCCACACTGGAAAAGTAACGCAAATCAGACCTATAGTAATTAAAGAGGCTTCAATAAAAGAAGCTTATAACAACATAAGAAGTAGTAGTCAGATAACCTACTCCATTTACGTTTAGAAAATCTTATCTACATTCGGCATCAGCGACCTTGAAAACCTATATATGCATATTTTCATGATGATCACAAAACCTTTTGAAAAAAATCTACATTTCCCGGCTTTAAAAAATAAAACACATGAAGATGTGGCAGCCTCTGAAGGAGTTGGCCGATTTGGTTAATTTTCTGACAGGATATTTAGATTTTACTAAAATACTTGCGTGCCGAATTTTATCCATCTACTTTGTAGCGTTCTCGTTTTAGAAGGGAAATATCGATTTTTTATTTGACATAGCTGGAGGTTTCATATGGTAACCCTGTGAAGGGGTTGTCCACATTGGCCCGTTTACAAACTTGATTTTCATTTTTAATAAAGTATCTGTGTATCAAATTTTAAGTTTCTAGCTTAAGGCGTTTTTGAGATAACTTGCGGAAAGACAGATAGATAGATGGACAGACAGGCAGACAATCAGACGGACAGACAGACAGACAAACAGACAGAAGGACATCTATTAAAGGATTTCTTTTCTTGTCCCATTAATGGCAGTGTAGTTTATTTCTGTGTATCATGAATATTTCGATGATTTCGTTTGCTTAAAGCTATAATACCCTACATCTAGGGTATAAAAATTTGTTGTTTATATTGTTTTATATTTTTCAGTCTTTACAGACTTTTTAATCGATTTTTCATTACCTTCCAAAGTACAGGGATAACCGGCTCGTTTTATATTCGAATTTCATTCGCATTATCAAAATTTTTTGGCTCAAAAATATTAAATTTATAATTTATTGTCATTGAGAATAATAAGTGTGCAAAACTCTAGAGCTCTGACTCAAAGGGAAGTGATTGAATATTGACTTACAGGATTTGACCGCGGTCTGCATTTTCGCCGAAAATATGTAAAACCACTACTTTTGTCTTGTGAAAATGTACTAAACTCCTTAAGGAGTTCTTCTTTTTTCAATACGTAAATTATTGACATTCTAGATAATTCTCTTAGGGAAGGTCTACCCTAATTTCCCTACTGGGAATCGCTGAACTCATATATGCGTCCATTGTCCACATTGATGGCTTTTACCCGATGCACATATGCGTCTATAAGCAGTCAAAGGGTTAAAATTGTGTAATTTGCTATACAATACAGCATAATGTGTATAAATCAAAAGGCCATTTCCTGTGGAGAAAACGCGAGCAGAAAAGCAGTTTTCAATATTCAGTTCATATCTTTTATAGTATTTATAAATGTAAATAATCGAATCCCATTGTGATAGCTTAGCATACTGTGCTAATTTATGTTTGGATATTCTGATTCAAAATTCCCTTTACGTAGTTTAGCTAATGGCCCATTTGAATTCTACAGTATTGCGTAATGAATAGAATTGTATTGGATGATAAAACAAATCCTTTCAATTCTCACAATACTTGAAAATGTATGCAGGATTGAACGATACATTTTCGTAGCAATTTTTAAGATGACAAATTTGAGAGATTTGGTTTTATGGGCGAAAATTGATATTCACTACGAATTTGTGCACGATTTTAGCATAAATATTACTAGCCCCTTGTTTTTTCTTTGCAATTGAATACATAATTTCTGATCTGTGCATTTTAACGAGAAATAATGACCCAGGAAATGCCTCCGTGAATTCATATCGCGAATTTTACATTTCATTTTGGGTGAAATATGTTTTCTGTTTGAAATGTCTCACATATAATAAATGGGGATATTCAATGAATAGTAATGTTTAAATGTTAGCCATTTGCGGAATTATACGAGACCCTATCAGTTACAATTTCCGGTATTGTGTAAATAGGGTATCATGGGACGGATATTATGGCATGTAATTTTGAAATAAAATCCACAGAAATGTGAAATAAAATAATCGTTCTTCTTACTGACATATATATATATTCGATCATAAAAAGCAAGCCACAGTGTATAAATTACGTTAAAATCATAACTTGTCATTTTCAAATCCTCGATGTAGAAAAATATAAATTTAAACAAACGTTTGGAATGCATGAAAATATTTATGATACGCAGAAATAAATTATATTGCCATTAATGGGAGAAGAAAAGAAATCGTTTAATAGACGTCCGTCTATTTGGTCGTCTATCTGCCTGTCCATCTACGTGTTATCTCGAGAACATTTTGAGCTTGATATTTGAACTTTGGTAGACAATAGCCCTATTAACCCTTTGGACACCATTGGGATATACCGGTTGTCCTATTTAATCTGACAAATCAAAATAACTCGAACATTTGCTTGTCCTAAAATCAGCTATCTCCACCCACTGTGGGTTGGACTGAGGGCAAGTATGAAATCACAAATGGGAACCCCCATTTTTTAATACAGATTTGGATTCTACGTACCAAAATACCTAGGGTTTGTCCAAAACTTCTTTTTTGATTCCTGATAGATGGCGTTGTAATCGCAGAAAATAAGTTTTTTTTTGCAATTCTCAAGAAATACACATTGGATTGAAAAATTAAAATATCCTGTTCAGGCCCTTGAAACCTTTTGCAGATGCTGCCACTTCTGGAATCGATTCTGTCGTTGATACAGTAGCATCCTTCGAGGTCGATTGCTCAGATTCTATCTTCCGTCCCCTATTCTTCTTGATGCAGTCCAGTCTGATAGATACGCCGAAAAAAGTGAGATACATTTACAAGAGAGGTTCAATGGCAGTATAGGCAGATTGAATTCCTCCTAAAATCTTAAAATTTCATACTAGACCTAATCAAATGAATTGACTGCCTGTGTTAAAATTAAAATTTATTTTTCCAATTGCCCAAGTCCGATGGATCTACCCCATAGGGAGAAGTCTTCACGTCGCACCTGGCTTCCGGCTGACATAGCGTTCCTATGGTTGTTAAGCGATGTACCACACTTGTGGCTTTCCTAGCGGGGCTATTAGTCCCCTTAGATTTGGCTCGGGTGGAGGTTGGAGAGTTGTCCAAACCGTTGTGTGAGAAATGGTTCACTATCGGTACGATTTGTGTCACTCCTATAGTCGATGAGTATTTGCCGTCAGTTGTAAGAATTTGTAATGATTTCCTTATAAAGCCATCGGCTGTTTTCGAATTTCGAACCTCAAGCGGTAAATTATTCCAGATCTGAATGCCATAGACGAAAAGACATCTTGTACTAATCCTGGTTTTATGACGCGGGATTAATAACAACTTAGTTCGTGTAGACGTTAGAAAGGACAGATGATCACCCAGAGTAGAGGAGCACATCTTGTTAATAATCTTGAATATCATGAGACTAGCTCTAAATTTCAAGTAGTTTGTTAGAGGGCAAACGGGAATAGTCTTAGAATATTCTGAGATATGATTATACCGGCGAAGAGCATAAATGTATCTGGCACATGAATTAAAAGCTACATTCAGCTTATCCTAGGAGTTTCTGTCCAATTTACCGTAAACAACACCACTATGAGCGGAACAACACATAATGAGCGGAACGATCAAAGTTCGAACCAAGCGCATAGGTGTATCTCTGGGAGTATATGCAGCATGACGCCAAAGATTCTTGAGACAACCATAAACCCTACTTACAATGTGTTTGCTCCAACTTAGATTGCTTTCAAACATAATACCAAGGTTAGGAAGTTAATAACATAGTGTCTGGGAACTTCAAGTAGATTGTTAATATATAAGCAGAACAATAACGGTCCTAATATGGAACCCTGTGGCACTCCAGATTATAACTGTCTTAGTCTTGAGGTTTTACCACATGATACTACCAGTTGTTGCCTACATGAAAGATAAGAACAAAGAAATTTGGTTGCACAGCTTGAAAATTTAAAACATTCTTATTAGCTTGTTACACAAAATCTCAATATCAACTAAATAAAAGGCCTTGGTAAAATCAAGTAGGCAAAGAATTGAAGCCTGATTTGCCTTATCCTTTCGACCATATCTAAGAGACTAGTGGTAGTGCTGTGTTTGGCTCTAAATCCCGACTGGGCCTCACTAAGGTGACAACGTTTTTCAAAATAGTCTTTAATTTTATTGGAGAGAAGTCTTTCAAGCATTTTCGATAGTACTGGCAAAATACTAATAGGTCTGTACGCACATGTCATGTCATGTCATGTCATATAAAAATAATTCGAAAAATACGCATCACAGAAAAAAACGAAAACGAAAAACTAATATCTGCTTGTTCTAAAATCAGCCTTCCACCCACCTCCTGCGGGTGGACTGGGAGGCAACATTGAAATCTCAATTGGGAGTGTTCATTTTTTATTACAGATTTGGAGTCTACGCCACAAAATACCTAGAGTTTGTTTAAAACTTCTATTTTGATTCCAGGTTATCACAGAAAATAAGATTTTTTGCAATTAACGAAAAATATACTTTGCATTGAAAAATAAGAAAATTCCTGTTCTAAAATGGGAACGCTTCGAACTAGTGGATAAAATTCGACAAATAAGTCCTTCAATAAAATTAAAACATCTTGGCAGAAAATGAATCAAATCGGGCAACTCCTTCAGAGGGCTGCCATACGTTACATACTCCGTTTGATAACTATATCACATCCTTTTTAATTTGTTTTAAAGTAAAAAGAAGTTGTTTTTTTCTGTAATTATTATAGACAGAAAGTATTATATAAATATACTTGTTTTAATAAAAAACAATCAATCTCCTCCTCATTGAGAGCACAAGTGGCTCAATCCCAAAATACCTGTTTTGAGAAAAACGATGTTGAAAATTTGACCATTTTTCTTCTCCGAATTGTTACAAAAAGTTTTTCAGATAGTACATATTGTTAACAAATTCGTTAATAGTTGCTATATACTGAAATTATTGCATTACTAAATTTAAAAAAAATGTGGAATACGCCATTTGTGTAAAAAGCTTTTGACAATACTTTCTAAAAAATTTCTAAGCAATGATTTGGGCCCTTTATACACATTAAAATTCTTCTTTAGCAGTAGCTTAATATTGTTAAGGAATATAATAGCTTTGGCAAAACTCTGCGGTACCTCAGCATTATTAAGGATGTTGTTAAATATCTACTTAAACTATTTTCTCCAAAAAATTGTTTGGAGCCGCTTTAAAAAATTCGCACGGTATTCCATCTAATTCTGGCGCTTTATTTTCTTTTGCCTTTTCCAATACCTGTAACAGCTCACTTAATACAATATCCTTGTCTAAAGATTCATCTATCACCTGATGAGGAGCGGCGTACAGGATAGGAGCAGAATTCACGACTGGGTTAAGCAATTCCTGAAAATATGCCCTGAAATTGCCGGATGTAAGCGCTGTTCCTTTACAGAATTTACTGCCTTTAAGCTCCTTTACTATTGATGTTAGTAATGTATAGTAGTCTTCGTATGTTCATTGCTTCATTTACTGCATAATGAAATAATAAACTCATTTCCTACTGGTATTGAACGGTTAACACTTGCAGGTTGCATTTAAGTACTACTCTTATTTTTATGTTAAACTATAGTAACTAGATAGAAGCTTAATCTTTGATGATAAATAGATTATTTCTAACAATACATTATCACAAAAGAAATAATTGAACCATAAAAATCCAGTTAATTAGTTTAATAAAATGATACCTTGCAATTTATTCAACATCTCCTCCTTTATTCTGGTTAGTAATTGTAGCAAATTACAACCATATTCTGTTATTTGTGTGTCGGCCTCGATCAATTCAACAATTAAAATGGAACAAATCTGACTCACACTCTCCCTGTGTTTAAATGAAACTGAATTTGTAGAATTCTACCTTTGTGTCCTTGCAATTAAATAATTTCCCACGCGTAACAATGTTCGTCAGATGTAATTAATCGCTATTTCCGATTTCGATACATTGTGATTGCTGTGGCATGTATTCATGTCAATTCTGAAATTTATCTTCTCAATCCCAGCGTTTGAATTTCATTTTCTGGAAATGTACAGATATTGATCCGTAGTGGCATTATGTGCAAATCAGTTTAAATTATCATAACAATAATAATAATAAGCTATATTACCTCCACGAGTTATGCGGAAACTTATGTGCATTAACTAATGATTATGAATTAGGGAAATGCAGTAAATTTTGAGCCATTAATATTGATAAGTTTAATACATAGCATTAAACGTGGCGACAATCTGCTATATAATGCATTAAGCTTTGACACTCACAGTGTAACACCCCTCCTAAATCTCTTTCAGATTTGAGTATCTTTATTAAAAGCTCTTCTTATTCAATTTTAAAAATTTCACAAACTGTTAGGTAGGTGTATGAGGGAACTATTATCTATGCCCAACTTCATGTGGTAGCAAAAATTATTCACACCGGAACAATGAGCTTGATATTCCATTAAAGTAACCCTGCGGTGTGAATTATTGCCATCATCATAATACCCATAGTGAACCTTTTTCCCTTCAGAAGGTTCAGGTTCAGTATTTTAAATACCGCCGTGACTAGGGCTGTTATTTAACGTGAGGAACACCATCAGCATGCAAAGAATGAGTTCAACAGAGCGTCACCATTTGCGGTACGGCGAACACAACCTGGTCATCAAATGTTCGTGACATATTGATAAATGAAAACGTCTTATTTGCATGCAATTTATCAAGTAAGATGGAGACATTTGATGAGGGCTCAGTCTTAGCCTAGATCTGGACCTCTACGCGTTTCGATTCTTTGAAGAAAACCACCACCATGAGGTAGTACGTAATACATATATTTTCTGGCGAAATATTACATACAATAGTCACATATTTGTCGTAAGAAAATAGTCTACAGAATATTTCAAGAGTTTTCCGACAAGAGAATAATGTACCCCCACCACCCCCCACTCCTCCCCGGCCTGGTAGTGATTGATTGATAGTTGGTGATATAAAATTCTGCAGAAAAAGTTCCCGGGCCCAGTACCATATTTAGGCCACACCATAGTACTTCGAACAGCTATCGACAGAAACTCTGAGAGGTTAGCACTTAATGTGTATTGTGATTTATTTGTGGTACCAAAGTTTTAGAACTTTTCGAATTGAGTTTCTGCTTAGGCACCAGCTGCTTGTTGTAGAGAAGTTGGATTGAATAAAAAAAGGATTTTAACTCAGCCAGAAAACTCCTCAGAATTCTGAAATTGCAGAGGATTTGTATTACATGAAACTCGTTTATTTCAACTACTGGTGCACTTTCATGAGGATAGTAGATAGATAGCCGTTTCTATAGTAGGCCACAGTAATAACTTAGCTACACTCAATTTTTTTTTATCGTAGCACAATCTTAGTATGGTAGCAAAAAGTAAGAAAACCTATCTAAAAACAAAAAATTTAATATTTAAAATTTTACAAAATAAAAATCAATTCGGAATATTACAAAACTTACTCAACAGTGAACAAACTTGAAAAATCAATAAACAAAACAAGGAATAACTAAATAAAACCTTATTTATTTACCGACTTTGATTTTCACAGTACACTCAAACGACTTCAGGAACATTGGTCATTTTTAGCATGTCCGCATAACAATTTCATAGGCTTATCCTGGATGTGTACAATGTCAAGATATTCTTGTAATCAAGTCTTCTACAGTTACCATTACAGAGCAAAATCTATTCCAAAGAATTTTTCAAAGTCCAAAAGGTAAAAAGATCTAAAAGGGTATAATTTTCGAAATACCTTTTGCAACATAGAATGTTTATTGCAAAAGGTAAAAAGTGCCCCAGGTAGCCGCAAAGAGGAGCCCAAAAAATTTTGAATTTAAAAGAACCAAAAGTGAAACACGCGTAAACGAACGAACAATTTTGAAGTAAATATAGAGTCCCACAGGACTAACCCTGCAGATCGGATCGTTTCAGGAGTCGCATGTCCAAATAGATATCCCGGAGCGTCCGTGTGGTTAATATGTTGAACGGAGTGTGTGGCGGCCGACTAAACTCCAACCGAGTCCAAGGGTTAGTGGTGCTCAGTAGTCGGAACCGCTTCTCTTTCGAGGCGACCAGTTGGTGTCCTTGTTGGTGTGTACTTGTGTGATGTAGTCCCCGGATGCATTGATGATATCCCCGAGAACTACAATCCGGTCTGACGGTGTTCTTATTCCTCGAGCACTTCCAAACACCGAATCCACCAACTCCGGGTTCCCATTGAACGGAATCTTCGCAAAGTACTGGTCTGTACCAAATTTCATTCCACTTGAGGTAGAATTCTGGCCTGAATCTGTTCTAGATCTGAACCATGCAGATCAGATCCTGGGACCAGTCGTGAGGAAAGGATGGGTGGACGGAGAGCAAGTAGTAATTCTCTCCTACGCCGCTATTTCCAATTACAGCCACCCATAGCTGAGAAACGCAGTGTCCCTGACAAATGCTTTAGCCTGCAAGCACTTCGATTTCACGACTAAGTCCGTAAGACATAAACCGCCCATCTGGATTGACATGTATTTACTATTTTTGCCTGAAGGAGCTTGATAAACCCCTCTACAAAGCACTCCGCCTTCAGCAGATGCACGACAGACGGGGTAAACAGGTAAATTACCATGACCACAATCGTGGTCGCTAAGGAGCGACGGCCTTAGAGAATTTCTCCAAAGCCGTTTGGTAATTACGTGATTTGGTCTCGTGCCCGATATTCATCCCCAAATACCACAGGTAGGTAGTAGTCCATTGTATGCTGTGTGGGGCATTGGTACAGGCTTTGTCTTTTACTCAGAATGACCTTTGCGCCCGCACATCGCTCTTGCTGCTGGAAAACACCATGAGCTGATGGAAAAACCTCGTCGCGCATTACGGAAATAATCAGGTCGCACGCATTTGCCAGCATGGGAGAATCCACACTGGTATATGGGAGGTGAACTAAATATTCTCGAAACGACCAACGAAGATTTACGAAGAATGGTTTCAGGGCAAAGTCGTAAAGCACACTTGACAAAGGGCAACCCTGGCTGACACTCCGATGAGATGGGACGGGAGGTAAAATCTACCCTTGGTGCTTTATCAGAACAGCAGCGTCCCTATAGATCCTCCGGATGATCTTGATTTGGGTGGAAGCCCAAATGACTCCAGACTCCTAGTGTATTACCGAAGCAATCATTGAGCCGAGTATCACCCTTAGTGCTTTGTGGACAATTTTATAGTCCACATTGCACACGGTTACACTCAAATCATTCTACAGCTTCTACGCAACCAGAAAGGAGGACTGTCGAGACTGAAGGTACTTAGATTTTGGAACAAGTATATTCCGAGCTCGCGATGACTTCAGAAATGTGAATCAACTCGTAAAATTAGGAGAAAAAAGACTGCGGATGATCTTAGACATAAACAAGCATCTTCACCTAAGAGATCAGAGACGTGACCAAATCGGCGCAATCGATTAATAAACCTAATGCAACCGTTAAAGGCCACATTTAACTTCCATTTGCTTGCGGCATCTTTAGCACTAAAAAGGACGTCACAGTAGTTAAAAAGGGGCAGAACTGAAGTCAAGACGATATGTCTGCGTACACCAATAGATAAACTACGACAGATTACCCAGAGCCTTCTTAGCGGTAATGCAATTAATGTGATCTTTCCAAGTCACATTCGAGACTGGATTTTATATAGAAACATTCATTAGAAAGCTCCATACAAAAATGTTTTTTGCACCGAGAGAGCTTTTTATCATTACTCAAACGGTGGGTCACCGGTCTCGACTGTGTTAAAAAGCACTCCGAGATTCTTTGCATTCTCCAAAGAAGATTAGAGTTTTTCAATGCACTTTTGTATAAATTATGATCGACTGAGATTTCTCCGCATTTACTAGGTTATTGTTGTTTGTCCAGTTCTGAATATGAATAAGATCTCCGTTCATAAATAGAAATCGCATCACTGATGGTGCTTACTGAAAAAATAGGTACAGCTGTATGTCATTGACGTACTTAACAAATCTACATTTCAAATCGATCTGTGTAATGTTGTTAATATAAAGAGTGAAAAGCAATGGAGTAGAAGAATAGAGCCCTGTGGTACTCCAGCAGCTTATCCAATACACTCAGAAATAGAATTCCGCAAACAGCTGTTTACATGCAAGAGTCCTAGATGGTAGTGAATAGGCCTAGATGCAGGCTTTTATTGTGAAATCACTGACAGACACTGCAATTTTGTTCACACGTAGATGTTTTTAGTTTTTATGTAATATTCAAACTGAAAAGTTGTAGAGGTTTTGATGGAATGGGCCCACGCTGACATGAATGCTAGTTATGTGGCCAGGAAGGTAATATGAACCTCTGCGCGGGCGGTGGAATCTGTGTTGGAAACTTCTTAATGATAAGATTTGCATAAAACTGTTTTTTGGCTTCCACCCACCCAAATGAGGTAAAACAAGATGTGGGTTACTTCCCGCGACCTTGACTTTAATATAGTAAGATCTCGGTAAAAATGTATCACCGGTTTTTGCGTCAAAATTCCTGTAAGTCGTGCATCCTAAAACAAACGCATATTCGATTACTCTTTTCAATATTATGTAAAATAAATGATTGTACAAACAGACATTACATACATTCTTATTATATTAGTGTAAACGAAATTCTGCTCATTGAAAATATTATTAATTAATTAGTTAGAATCAGAATGAATTTAATCTGGATGTAAATCGAATTAGAATTAGGAACGTATAATAAATAAGAAATATTTAATATATAATACAATACGAAGCTATTATTATTACGTTAGCCCTTAAACTAATCAAGAACGTTTTACTCCAGAAAACGTGAGCATCTTTAAGCATTTGTCCTACTCGATTCGCTTGAATTAGTTCCTCTTCAACGTGACCTCCTTCGACTCAATTGCTATTGACATTATGGAAAAGGATCTGAACAATTAGTAATTGAAAGAAATTTCCTTGTGTTCCTGGATAGAATTTTTAATGAGTTCTTGTTGTTCTGTTGTAAAACTAGTTAAGAAACTAAAAATCCAAGGAAAAGTTACTTTTGTTGTCCGAATAGGTTAGTTATGGCGGAAGTAATTTAACAGCAGACAGAATACCAATACAAGAACAAGTGTAATTGCCCTTAATACCAGGCTGGTTCTGTTTTAGACAGTGGGGAGCTAATTGGGTGCCGGAAATTAATTGGCACCCCAGTTTATGTACACAGTTCACCGGTTAGTGCCAAACAATTGACTCTCCCCAATATCTTTCTCTGTACCAAGTGACTGATGCGGCTTTTCTCGTTCCCGGGAGAAATTGTGGAGCCGTTTATCATAATTGGTTGCCGTCCAAAATCTGTTTCAACTTCCCCCTAGATTGAACGTCATATAAGTTGCATATATGCTATTCGTGATATCATTTGCCATCCATTTGCATGAGTAGTGTTTTTGTATTAGTGTGGCTGTGTGGCAATTTCAAATATCCCTGGAGTTTCCTAAAATGAAGATTGACTTCAGATGACAAGTCAGGATTTCAGGATGTAATAGATATTAGGATCGTAAAAAGACCCAAAGAGATTAAAATCTCAATAATTCCTAATTGTTTAGGTCTAGTACTTTACGAAAGGTTAAGGTTAAGCGAAAAATTACACAGTAGAACGTGTTTCAATTAAAACATCCTTTTCTTTTGTAACGAATTTAATCTGGATGCATTTGTTTTTAGATATCCAGTTAGAACTACGTAGCAGACATAAATACTGCTTATTATATTCAATTTTATTTTGTTTTCTACTGAAAAGTATTAATCAGAGAAATGAGCTCATTTTTTGTAATTTATTATGTGTTTTCTTAAAAGTAGTGGTTTATTTTATTTTTATCAGTCGCAAGAAAAAAAATAGGAACACTTTCCCTTTACTATCAAAATGTAAGGGGAATAAGAACATTGATTGAGACCTGGCTGCATCATGGATCGTCGTAACGCTTCCCACTATCTCAACTAAATTTGACGACTTAGTTCTTGTGGCTCTTAGGATATCCCTTTCTGGACAAAACTTATATCTTCTTTGAGAGAGTTTAATTTATCCAACGTTCAGTGGGCATTCAATGACGATGACGATGACTATTTTCCCAATGGTAGCCTCTCAACTAAAAAATATCAATTTCTGGATGTACCTTACGTGCTTCCTTGGATTTATACCAGGTGAGCAGCGTCAGGAACGTTATGGGGAGGCAGTTGGATCTTATCTTTTCTTCTGAATCAAGTAAAATAGTGGTTGGATGCAGGTGAACTGTCGACTGTCGACTGTCGATTCCTATCATGCCCCTCTTTTAGTAACAGTTTGCTATGAGCCCGAAAATGGTGGCCAGAGAAACTTTAAAAAGGCAGACGTTGCAGACTTGCCGAATAGAATTGCATCTATCGACTTTAGAGCTTTGCTCTGCAATACTCACATCGACTCGCACGTTAACATGTTTTATCTCAAGATTTTCGAGGTGTTTGCCTCCTGTGTTCCTTTCGAACGTCAGAGATTTCATTCTACCTTGCCTCCATGGTTCAACAGAGAGTTGAGAGCTTTGAAGAATAAGAAAAACAAACTCTGGAAGGCCTTTCTCAGAACTAGACCATTGGAAATTTGTGGAGTGCTTCAATGAGTTCAAGACATACTGATCCACTCTATACGAGGAATACATTACCAACATCCGTGATACAGTGATTCACATGTCTTTTAAAAATTTGTCAATATTAAGAGGAAGGTTGACATTGTCGCTCACATTAGCGGCCTGGAATTTGATTTCACCTCGGGTCCTGATGGTGTACCTCCTGCGGTGATTAAGTCTTGCTCCGATACCTTGACCTTTTTGAGAAATTTCTCAGTAGTGAATGTTTTCCTAAACTATGGAAGAAAGGCAATAGGAACGAGATTCCTATTTACAGACCAATAGCAAAATTATCCTGTATACCCAAACTGTTAGAACCGTACCTCTTAAATTATTTATGAACACTTTCCCCGGAAGTCCGGAGAGTCGAAATCAGAATTCAATAATTGATGGACAAAAACAACGTCAGCAAATTTACGTCGCTTTTTTAAGCGATACAAATTGATCAGCCTAAGGAGCTCATGATAAGGCAGAACAATGGCTAATGTCGACAGCATGGAAGGAGTTCCAGACCTGAGATGTATATTTAAGTAAAGGTCTCATGAACGAGTTATACAAAATTAGTGCAACCTGAAGGTCAGAAAACTCCTGTACCATCGCTTAACAAAACCCAGTATGGAGTTGCTTCTACAGATAGTATGGTTAATATAAGAGTTAAAGTCCAATTTCGAGTCCAAAATAACGCCCAAATCCTTAACAGACTACCATATGATACCTTCTTTGTGGTAGAGACCAATGTGTAACAGGAAAATGGTAATTATAGGCGAAGGATAAATAAGAATTTTGTGAAATCTTCGGGGCTCCAAGAATGATCCTGGAGTGAAATCCGGAAGGTACTAGAAAGAGGGGAAGACTTACATTGAGGTAGCTTGCGCTGGATGACATTGAAGTGGTCCTTCGTATGTTACATATTGCGGCGAATTGTAAGGCTCGTACAGGCATATCTAGGTACTTAATAGACTCAGAAGCACTTAAAAAAAGATCTTGGGACTTAAGTACAAGCTAAGCCTTAAGTGAAAGTAAATAGAAGCAAGTATTTATATTCCCAAGTACTAAGTAGGGGATTGCAAAAGTATTTGAATATAAGTAGTACTTAAGTACTTTTTTTCTTAAGTATTGCCCATCTCTGAGTTTTGGTCTGTTTGAAAGTAGTAGTTTGAAAAAAAATACATGTGACTTATTTTGCAGCTGCATATAACATTCTAAAATTTCAAAACAAATCGAAGTCCTGCAGATTAAGTGTTAAAACGTTTTCCTTATTTTATTATTGTTGGCAAAGTTATTATGCAACTGTTAAGTTACATAGGTATGTTATTTCAAAATATATACTCTAGAGTTTTGTTTTAATCAGTTAATGTTCTCAAATCGCCTTATTCTACTTCAAAAACTTTCATGATGTACAAGTATAAGTATAATTGCAACTCACGTATAAAAATTTCCACTTCTAATGCAAATGACCCTGTATAAACAATTTTACGCAACATGTCTTCTACTGCTAATATGCTCGATTGATTTGTTGCTTTAAGGTCAAGGATATGTAAAGTAACTTTATCCACCTTATATTGAACTTTGGTATTAAACTTCGGAGAACAAGTAACACGTCAGCAAGACAAAAGGCACTCTTTTTCCCTATAATGTCTACAATGTCATTCGGCATCCAGACCAGTCACATAAGAATTTATCCAATAATCCAAAGACTACATGACTTGATGCTAATAAATTCAATTAACTTCATACCAGCAACGCTATCTTGCTCACCCATATCCCTACGCGCCACACAAAAAGATTTTAACTCCTTATCAGATCAACTTAAATAAATTTATCACAGTTTCGCCCCATTTCATCCCCCCCGGACAACATAATGGCCCACATCTCACATCACTGAGTGGGAGCATGTCTCCAAGCGAACAAAGTCCTAGTCCTAGAGGTTGTCTTTGGGGGATTCTCGAGTACATCGGCTCTTATCCTGTGCGAGAAGCTGTAGCAGCGAGGACGAAACACGAGCCATTGCCAACGTCAGTTGATTACAACATCCTTTGCAATCGGATGAGTACATGGAGAACGCTAAAAGTCGGGGAGTGCAGATAAGTTGAAAGCAAATTAAATGCTCCTGAGAGGAATCAACGTTGCAGCAAATCGACTCCTAGATAATACTTAAATGAATTAAAAGCGAGCCCTACTATTCTGGCAGATACCTCCAACGGAGTACTCCGATTCACTTCCTTAGATAAATTAATTCAGAGTTAGTAAACTTCTTGACCTCCAAAGCATTCAGGTGAGACACTAAAGGACTATAATGTTATGATTAAGTACAGTTCTTGGCGAACTTCGCTTAGCTCACTTGATTAAATACATTAACTCCACAGAAGCAGAAATGTAAGCAGGGTTTATCTAAAATGAGAACTAAAACCGAAACATTCATTATTAGAAATACTTTGACCAAGACAAGGAACACGTACTAGTGAAGTTTAATACAAACTCTGAACAAAGTTGTGTTAGAAGTTTAATAAAAGATGCAAATGCGTTTTAAAGTAAGAAAAAAAAGAGTACATTACGGCGAAATATAATAAATTAGCAGCTAAAATTCTAACCTTAATTAGGAAATTAAAAATCACAAAGGACGAAGTAATTTGCAGTGTTCCGGAGCATAGGACTATCACAACGAACAAAGTAAAACAGTAGTGCTGAGTTTGTTATCGCCATCCGAAGGAAACAATAGTAGTTAAAATCAATGAAGTTTTAAATAAATGCTTATCGACGGTTGAGACATTACTAATAGAAGCCATTGGAGCGTTCTAATAAAAATTGACGAGTTCGAAGCTCACTATAAGATTGCGGTCCGTTAACAATATTAAAATGTTAAAATATTGGCAAAGTTTTACCCACTTTTACCCACATATGAGGTTTTCCCAGAATTTACAAAGTTTGATAACCCAAGTGTTATGACCATCTTGAGGGTTGGGTAACCTGGAGTCTCTCGGCCCCTTCCAACTCAGTGAGATGGGGTGGTTTGGGGTGATTTTATTTTGTGGGAACAGTTGGACGCCATGTAATATTTTTTTAGCTTAATCCAAGGGCAAATTATCAAACCTTTGTTTTATATAAACGTTATAAAATTTATTCAATTAAATGGAGAATTCCACGACTTCTAAGAGAGAAATTCAATATAATTTAATAAAATTTAATAAGAGGGGATAAGATTGACATGCACCAAAAGAGATTAAATACAAAAAATAGGATATTAACCCATTTTGGGGATAAACATAGAAACCATCAACTATTATATCTAATAAATGCATAAAGCTCTACTCACAAGCTCATTTTCTTATCCGCCCTGTGGTGGGCATGTCCCCACGTGTTGTTTCTTCAAACTTCCAGGAGTCAACATTCCGCAAATATTACTCCTTTTTTCCTGTACTTCGTCTTTTCCTTTTGTTTTGTAGTTTTTTTTCGTGTGTTTATTTTTCTGTCAACAAAAATTTTTTTCCAAAACTGTTTTTTCTTTTTTGTTTTGATTTTAGTCTAAGCCGGTGAAGGAGCGGGCTGAGGTGCACACCTGCAGATTTTCTTTCCTGTTGGCGTGAGTTCAAATTCTGTACAGGACATGGTAATTTATCTGGGGTAGCAGTGGATGAGGCAATACTACTGACAAAAAATTGTACTTGTGAAGCCACTGGGATGTATTGTACAATAATAATTTTCATACCAAAAAATTGTGGCTCACTTGCAACATTTGTCAGGTTAAAATTTCCTTAATTTTCTTCCGTCTGAGCTGTGCTCTTAAAAATTAAACTTAACTAAAGTGTGAAAATGTGTCCTTAACTATCTAAGTTCCTCACTGTTGCATGTAATTGAATTGAAGATTCTAACCACAGATTAAGGATGTGAAAGTAGGTCCTCTGAGGGTCTCTTCATTATCAATCTTTACAGAACGTTTCCTTATTAAAGGTGCACAGAGCAAGGCGGTTGCTAATGGGTAGCAATTATAGTTGAAATATGTAATAATAAAGTGGCTGCTGACAAGGAGCTATATTGCATCGAGTGCACTGGGAATTAGTGCTCACACAGGATCCTAAATTGAAGTTGCAATGACTGAACATGCCAATAGGAATTAGCGCTCTCAACATGGAGGGGTGCTGGACTGAGGTGCTTCTCAAATTTATCTGCAACGATCTCCTCCGATCTCCTCCTCCTCCGTTTGCGTTACTTATGGTCCTGTAAATAATAATAGTTTGATCTATGTTCTCCATTCTCCAGGCTGGAGAACCTTTCCCTGAGGTTATTTGATGGGCGAGGCGATCACATGCAAGTTCTAGTACCAGAATATTTGAAACGGAACATCCTATAGTAGCTACATGACGACGTTGGCGCTGATAAAATTATCGATACGATTAAATACCGACATTATTGTCGGTGTATATATGTATATACGTGCAGAGATGTGGAACCTGCCAACGATAGAAAAAACAAATTCCCAGAATACGAGCCCGCTTGCAGATTTATAATCTTAGAGACCCGTTCGAGAGAATCGCAATGGACATCCTAGGACCCCTACCGGTAATCTTTCGGGGGGAATTGCTACATACTGGTGGTGGCCGACTATTTCACAAAGTGGTCAGAGACGATAGCTCTCCAAGATCAGACCGCTGAAAGAGGCTGTAATAACAAATGTGTTTAGCCGGTTCGGATTGCCACTTCCGCTACATTCCGACCAGAAGCGAAATTTCGAGTCCGCGGTGCTTCAACAAGTTATGCAGAGATTCCGTGTAGATAAGACCAGCGCCATGGCTCTGCATCCGCAAAACGACGGCATAGTATAAAAGATAAATGGAATAATACTGTACTATTTATCCAAAAATGTCGCTAATTATCAAAGTGACTGGGGTGACCACCTACTCATTCTACTATTGGCGCATTTTTCTGCGCTTCATGAGTCTACAGGTCTAAATCCTGCCATGCGAACTTCGTGCAACCAGTCATAGGAGAGCCACCACAGAGACATTGCAATGCCGAGGACAACCTGGAATAACTAGACGCGTAGATATTGAATGTGCAGCAGTACACCCAGGGTTGAAAAGCTAGTTCAAGTCGCAGAATGAAGCAACGCTATGACCGCTCTGCGCGTGGGAACCCCTTTAAGGAGGGAGAGAAAGCTTTGTTGTATAACACGCAACGAAAAGGACGATATTCCAAAACTGTAAATGAACTGGGAATGCCTGTAGGAAGTAGAGACGAAACTCATCGGTGTGGTCTACAAAGTCAAGAAATGAGGTGGGAACAAAAGTTTTCTAGTATATCGCTCAGGAATAGCGCTCAGGCGCTCAGAAATAGCCTCTCACCTACCTTCTCCAGTTATAATTGTGGACAATCAGGATGTCGCGGGCGGAAGTACCAACGATCCTTAACTGGTAATCATCATCGATCGTCACTTACCCACTTCAGTAAAGCTTAAAACGCAGCGGAGGGATACCGGATGCTGTAAACGTAACCAGTCTTCGTTATAACTCAAATCATTTTATCAAAATTGTCTAATGCTCATTCTTCTCAAAATCATATATACTTCCAACAGTTATTGGAGTCTCAGGCATTGGGAGGCAGCAACTGAGGAAGGACGACAATTTTTGGCGGGGAGTTGTATTACTTCAGATGTATTACTCCAGGTAATAAGGAAATATGGGGGCAATATAAAGCAGAAGAGACAAATACACTTCTCCGAGAAGTGTATGTAAAGGAAATAGTCTTATCAATTAGGAAACAGGTTTTTTTTTATTTAAGTAAGCAAAAAACGAGTTGTCAGTAGGTCTGCTCCAGTACCTGCAAAGAGTAGAAGTGTTTCGCAGTAAACGGAAGAAAGTACTCCCGTACTCACTTCCCTAAAAAATCTATGGTTACGACACATCTTCTCCTTTTTTATTCGATGTAGCCAAAGCTCAAGGGATACCCTATGATGACATAACACAGCCTTGGCGAAAAGAAAAATAGGAAGGGGAGAAAAGGAATTAGGACGTCGAGTGAAGCTGTCGAACCCTGCGGACTGTAGTCTTGAGGTAAAACAGAAGACGGCAATCTGTTCTACATTTGTGTAGTTCTGCTCATGAAGGATTCTCGAAATTTCACTGTTCTGATAGATCTTGTCTCAAGGACGAAAGGTTGGAGACAGTTCGATGCGCGAGTATCACCGGAATCAGACCAGAGATTTCATTGGAACAATATTCATGAAAATAGCGATAAAAGAGTGTAAGACATGCAACATTACGCCTGTGCCCCAGAGAATTAATTTTACAGGTAATCATCCCGTTGTCAAAGAGCTTGAAAGCCTTCTTTCGGACTCTATCTAACGCGGACAATGCAGTGCGTCCTGCCCCTGCCTAAATTTAAGTCTGGGTCTGATATGAGTTTGGAAAATGAGTGCTAAGTCAAATGGGGTGAAATATTTCTTACATCGCTGTCTAGAGTAATACAAATGGAGGAGTCGGAGAGGAAACTTCCATCCAAGTTAGAAGAGACGGGTCTGGACCAAAACCTGGAAGTTTGTCTAAAAGAGCAGACTGCCAGACACTGTTAAAAGCCTTCAAAATATCGAGGGTCACCACCCCTGACTCGCCAAAATTATGGAGATATTGATACCACCGTTCGGGAAGGAACGTCACCAAGTCACCAGTTAAATACCCGGGACGAAAATCATATTAGCAATCGTGAATTAGGCGATTAGTTTCGAGATATTTCATCAGTTTCTAAGTGTCTCAAAGACCTTAGACAGAATAGAGGTGATTGCAATTGGTCTATATAGTTAGAAGGATTGCTAGCCTCACCCATTTTGGAATAGGCTAAGCATAGGAAAGTTTCCATGATAATGGAAAAGTACCTTTGGAATAAGATAAATGAAAAAATTTCCTTTGAGGTTTAGCCAAGGAAGAGGTGCAGCATTTCAGAAGCAGGGGAGAGATACCATCGGCTCCGGTGGCCTTGCACAAGAACTTTATAAACCTCTCGTGTGCGGAAATATAGTGGCCCTTGATTATAGTCCCACGGAGAGAGTGATGGTGGTACCTGAGTACTATGAGGAATATGTGAACTTTAAGTGAAATTAGTAGCCAGTAGATTTGCCTTTTCCAACGAGTCTATAGAAAATTTAAAAATTTAAGACTTTCGCAGCATTCCTGTTCGAAGCAGGGTGATTTTCGACCTACATAATCTTTGCCTAGTTGCGCAACGTTGAGGGACGAGAAAAAGTTCCCTCTCACCCCAAAGCAGCGCAGTCCGTACTCTTGAAAGCCTCTGCTGTTTCGAAACCTCAAGTTTCAATTTACTTTTATTAAATTTAAATTTACTATCATTATAAAAAATGCTCTCCAAATTACTTAAGGATATAATTTGCGTTGATGCTTGGCAAAACAGACAGTTTTTATGACACTGTTGTAATAGCTTGGCGGAAGATCCATGTTTCCATTAAAATTCTACAGATGAACAACTTTTATGAAATTTCGAATGTTTTACGGTAATTTTATTTTCATTCCGATTACTTTATGAAATTCTGAGGAAAGAGGGAATCAAAATCCTAACAAAGTTGCATTGCAAATCTTGCAAGAATTGGAACGATGTTGGGGTAATAATAAAAAATTTTAAAACCAGCTGAGTTGAATATTAAAATCGCATAAAAGTGGAACATGCACACGTTGTTCCATCCATAAATTGGCTTCTTTTGCTTCTTCCACTCTTCTACTCTGCCCAAGTGTTAAACATTTTCCCTCGTTTTCCAGAGCAATTTTCTCAATAGCAACACACAGAGTGTCATGAAAACAGATGAATTGTGACTAGAATTGTAGATTTTTCGTAAACTTTTCCCTGTTTACTGACCTCCTTAATCCGATTATATTCTTAGCAAATTTTGCTTCAGTTGCACAAATTACTACCGCTGACTAGAAGCGATAATTTATTTGAAAAAGTTGAAAAAATGTTCAGAAGAAGTTTAAAGAATGGAGAAATGGTTTTAGCAACTGAAGGACTCTAAGGAATTGGAAGTTTTGGGGAGAGGTGAACACACTGAGTAATTGTTTTAAAAGTTGTTTTAATTAATCGTAAATTAATTTTAATAAAACTTAATTCTTGCCAAAAATAGTGAAGGTTTGGTCACTTTAATAATAATAATATTTTTTTATGTATCCTGGCTCTTTATTTTTAAAACTTACACAAAGAAAAGACTCAAAAATCGCAGCACTAGCTACTCTATCAAAATATTAGGTACACTACAAAGTCATAAAATTATTAGCAAAAGGCACAAAAAAGAAATTTTGACTGGAAACCATTTATTTCCAAAGGCAATATTGGCCCAGGCATGTGGGAGCTCTAGCAAAAACCCAAAATTTTGAATCTACAAAGCTAAAGTTGAAAATATCCTGAAGTGGACGAAAAATTTTATACTCAAGAATAGAGTCCAGCGAGGTCATCCTGTAAGTTGCTCCCGGCATCACCCCACCCCAGCTCTGCCAGTCCAACGGAAAGCTCACCCTTCACGCGGTGTCTGCAGCACTTCAAAGCGGGGAAAAGGCTCGTAGACAAGTGCTGCAAACACCGCGACCTGCACTATCAATGAGAGGCCAGTCTCCCATCCTGTACGGTCACCAACAACGGCCAATTATAGTTGAATTTGATCTCCTTCTTTGCCAGATATTCGGGACGAAAGGGCCTCTGCAATTTGGCAACGAAAGGAGACTGAAGGGCCTGTGCGTATTCGTTTACAGTGTCAGTGGTGTAACAACCAATCTCCAGAGATGAATCGTGGACTTGGTCAGCGTCAGCACGAAGCTGACCAAGCAGTTCACCCCATTGCAACTCCTTGGCCCTAGCGGAAAAGATATCCTGTGGAGCAAACTATTCTTCCCACCGTAGAGTGGACAAACCCGTTGAACCCGTCGGTGTGACAGCTGATTTGGATGCATAAGACTATGATGCAGTAGTTTTAAAGCCACATCAGAGTCTTTTTAATTGGACGGGTAACTGTAGATTACTCTCTAGTTATCCCCGCAATCACGCCCAAATCCACCCCGAAGTGAGCACGTCTTCTAGCCAAACCGGATCATTCCGGGGGTCATATGTCCAAACAGACATTCTGGATCGTCTGTGGGGTCAGTGTGCTGGATGGTGTGTATGGTCCATCTCAACACGAAAGCGCCCTACAACGGAGCCCTACGGTCACTGGTACTCAGTCTTCAGGACCACTTACTGTCGCTAAGGCGACAGGATCGTGTGTACTTGTGCGATGCAGTCCCCGGATGCATTGATGACATCCTCGAGAACTACGGTGTCTGACGGTGTCCATAATCCTCGAGCACCTCCACACACTGAGTCCACTAATTCCGGATTTCTGCTAATCAGAATTTCCGCAAGATGTTCGCTTCTGATTTCATTCTGTCTTCAGTAGATCCACAATGGATGAGGTAATCAGGAAATTTACCACGACCGTCCGTCCCTTCAGCGACAGGGAGGGAAATCGTGGTCGCCAAGAAACCACGGTCTTGGAGAGTTTCCTTAAAGCCGCTTAGATATACACCCCTAAATACCTCAGGAAAGTATTAGTCCACTGTATGTTGAGTGGGGTATTGGTACGGTCTCACCATTCACCACAACATAGGCCTTGGCTCTTGTTCAGATTAACTCTTGCGGCCGCATGGTGTTTGAGAGGTGAAGCAAATATTGTGATGGTTCCAACTGGTTACCAGTGGTATGTCTGGGGTACTTCAATTGCTATCCTCTGGTTTTGAGATTAGGTGGTGGTGATACTTGATGTATGGTCTGGTAATTTCAATTAATGCGAGTGTACGATTGTTCCTTTAAGGATGCGGTCTCATTTGTGTGTGGGGGTCCGCAGTGCTAGTATGTCCCGTTGTGGATCACGCATGCTTAACTAACGATTCCCACTGAGTTGTCGTACTCAAAAACCCCTATTTTCTTCTTTTGCAGGCTGAGTAACGTCTTTGGGAAATTTGGGAGTGTTGAAATCTATTTTTGATCTTCTTTCTTTCTTTGAAATATAGACTTTTCTTTTAATCATGTTGACATGGGTATATATTTGGGATAATGTTCCTCTGGAATTTTCACTCCTTTGAAGAAAATAAAGGAGATGGAATGTTTTTTCAGGAAGGAACACTACTCTTGATACCTGAAGAGCTATCATTGGCCTTCAGGAACATATTTCACCACGACAATGCCCCAGCGCAGTATGATACGATTGTTAGGCATTCGTTGAGAACAATCTTTAATTTATGGATTGGACCAGATGTAACTATCAGCCAATCTGCCATTAATTTATTTTTTGTGGAAGGCATTATCCTTATTCATAAATTTTTCTATTTTAC
>QYTT01094623.1:28599-48670 GCA_006980735.1 Dasypogon diadema
GTGTCGGCAGCTCAGTTCGGACTCTAGTAGATTGACTTTTTGTTTTTTCCATGGAGCTATTGTCTTCCGGAATAGAAACAGACTTGGAACTGTTTGTAACAGATTTGTTGTAGTACTAGATGACTACTATGGTTTGCGTTTTGGGTAAACCATTATATATGTAATACACCATAAACTAAGTGTGCCGCCACAGTTCCTCTGGAATTTTCACTCCTTTGAAGAAAATAAAGGAGATGGAATGTTTTTTCAGGAAGGAACACTACTCTTGATACCTGAAGAGCTATCATTGGCCTTCAGGAACATATTTCACCACGACAACGCCCCAGCGCAGTATGATACGATTGTTAGGCATTCGCTGAGAACAATCTTTAATTTATGGATTGGACCAGATGTAACTATCAGCCAATCTGCCATTAATTTATTTTTTGTGGAAGGCATTATCCTTATTCATAAATTTTTCTATTTTACAAAACTTTATACGGGCGACCAGTTGGAGACACCAATCTTAGAAGCAGCGAAAAAGGTGAAGGATATTTTTTGGTCACCGTTGGTCTGCCAAGAAGCATAGATTGATGCTATGTACTCTGCCTGGTACTGCAATAAGAATGGGCATCTTGAGCAGTTATTGTACTTTTAACTATTTTAGAAGCATTTCGGTTTAATAATAATTTTAAAAAACTATTAAAAAGACTTGCTTTCATTTAATTTTAATTCTTCTGATGATTCTACCTCTTTTTATTGTTCTGGGAATTTTCTTAAGGGGAATTTTCTTAAAGAAAAGGTTACAGAATAGGGTCGGCTTCTAAATAGGTTATCTTGAAAGGTGGATGTACACCCCATATCAAATTAAAGGAAAATTGATAAGAAGTTCAACCAGAAAACTTAGGTTTGCCCCCTCTCACTTCCCATACAATTTTCGGTTTTTGTCGTAGAGACCTATCACTAGACATCCGCTTGGCCACTTTAACTAGGACACCTTGTATATCTATTTTGCTGGTACAACTTATAATTTACCAATGCTTTTCTGTAGACAGTCGCATACCCAAATAACTATCACAAACATATTTTGCACATTTAACGCCATCCAACCATCCGCTCTACGCTAGTTATCTGAAAATAATTTCTCATAAATACTACTCTATCACGGAAATCGTATAAGGCGAACGGAAAAAAACATTTCAATTTCCGCTGCAAAATAGTGACAAAACCTTACGCCCAATAGTCCTTCTGTGCTGACGTCGTGGAGCATCCATATGGGTGTGAGTGTGGGCATTTATCTGTGGTGTTCTGCAGGCAATCTGCAAGGATCTTAGTGCCACTAAAGTCAGAGAGTCGGGTAGGCTCCAGATCAGAAGTCGAACATGAAAAGCGAACAAATGAGTAAACTTCTAACAATCTGTATATACATAGACTTCTCATGTTAGTTCGTAGACCCACTATCCACTATCAAGAGGACCAGTGCCCCGCTAAATAAACGAGACACTGCACATCGATATGGAGCCATAAATTGAAAACTTTGGCAATGGAATGCGGACAGGGTATGAACAAGCGTGCCTCGTAGCGCTGTTTCTATCAGCTCAGGGGATTTATGATATTGGGTTTGCGGCCCGCTGTGAACTACGAGTAACTTTTGAGTGTTCCAACTCCCTTATGGAAGATACCACAAGATAGTGAGGCGCCTCCTTCTGTTGATGTCCCTGCGGAACGTACATGTATTTCAAGGAAGTAAAGGCGGATTTAAGTTCTGCGTAATTGAGATAAGAACGTAAATTGCGACTTAAAGCCCATGGTAGATGATGACTTCTCTAAATCTAACACCACCCAAATTCCCACTTCGCCTGTCATATGGAAAGTGTTGAGATACTGTGGGAATTTTGAATGATGTTCCAAAACAATTTGCATGATAATGTTCGCCTGCGTTTGCACATGTAAATAAGCCGGGGATTAGCTTCCCCAGATGAGTTAAGCCTTTACTAAAAGGGCCCGAGGGCTCTGTGGTCGTAGCATTCTTCTGGGAAATTTATTTTCTGGTCTTAAACGGGATTAAAAAATGCTGGTCATGATATATAAGCATAATCCCGGACAAATTTCTATTGGTTGAGTTACTTGAAAGCATATGAGAAAACCTGATTGAACTGTGCAGAGATTTCCCGGTGCACAAATCTGTTGAACAAATAAAGCTGTGACCTAGTTTAGGTTAACCATATGGTGAGAGACTTTTCTGAAACTCCTTTCAACCAGATCTGACGATGATAAAGAGCTTAGGTAAGATTTCCCATATAGCAATAAATCAGATTCCAGTGGAAATAAGTTTGTGTAATTCAAGAGCTGTAGTGGCCAGGATTCTATTAGCTTTGGGAATTCTCCATTGTAGTTTACTTTCAAGATTTTAAGCAATTGGCAAATAAATGCATATTGTAATTTTTTTGATCTCGTAATTCAATAAGAGGTAAGAAAGAGTTGTAAAAATTCTAGAAATATTATATTCGGAGACCCGCTCATTACATATTTTAAATAATGTGGTTCCTTGCTTTCAATTAATATTGATGGAGTATTTTAACAGTCTAAAGATATGATAAGATTGACTTTAGATAAGAAAACAGGAATAGCTACTGACAGTGGGTAGCAAAATTATCCAAACAGTAGAAAAATTTGGAAAAATAGGTGCTGCATGACTTAGTAACGATCTCAATAAAAGTATCAGTTCCGGTACTGTGAGAAAAACGCATCGGGCAGGTTAGTGAGCTGATGTAGCAAGGCAAGAACCTAATTTAAGTGATCTTACCGTAAATGCCTCAAATTCGCCAAAAGTTAAGAGAATATTTAATTATTTGGTTCCGATGGCCGAAAGCCAGAACAAGAACTGGGATGCAAGAATTTGCAGAAAACGAAGGTGAAGCATAAAAGTGACGGAGTAATGGTGTGAGGCTCAAGCAAACAGTTTAAAACTTACACTTATGCCTCATATACAACAACCCATACATATACATCACTCCCCCTACGCAAGTCAATCGATCGAGTATCTCTAAGTTTTGCTGGGAAATCGTACAATATCCAAACAATTACAACTCAAAGATACTCTTATTGAAGAATGGTTGAATATATCACCGGAATACTGTATGAGGTGAAAAGTCCGCGGCCTTCCAATGAGAAAACCAATTTTTGCATATGAAATCATTTTCATTCTTCGACACAATCTCCTTGAAGCGAAATGCACCTTTTTCAAAGCTCCTCTAAAATTTTGATACCCTTGGAATAATAGGAATTGTCAAAGTTTACAAAATAGGCCTTTGTTTCCGATATGACCTCCTTATTGGCGTGAAATCTTTTTTCCTCCTGTTATATTTTCAAATTAGGAAACAAATAGCAGTCGCTGGGGGCCAGATCTGGAGAATATGATGAGGGAGAATGTAGTTGGTAACCCTTGTAGACATGTCGAATAGAATTGCATCTATGGACTTTAGAGCTTTACTCTGCAATACTCACATCGATTCGGACGTTAACATGTTTTACCTCAAGATTTTCAAGGTGTTTTCCTCCTATGTTCCTTTCCAGCGTCAAAGATTTCATTTTGCCTTGCCTCCATGGTTCAACAGAGGATTGAGAGCTTTGAAGAACAAGAAAAGCAAACTCTGGAAGGCCTTTCTCAGAACTAGAGATCCACTTGACCATTGGAAATTTGTGGAGTGCTTCAATGGGTTCAAGACATACTCATGTAGTAAATTATCAAGATCCGTGATAACCTATACACATGCCTTTTAAGAATTTGTCGGTATTAAGAGGAAGGTTGACAATTACTCCACATCTTTGACTTTTTATGGGCGCTCTAACTCTGATGCATATGACATCTGCAATATGTTTGTCACATTCTTCGAGGGTGCGTTTCTGTCTCCCGATTTTGAACCAGATATTAATAATTTTGCGCGCTTAGTTTTCCAGCTATATTCCTGAGATAGGTTCAATCGTATCTGTTTGATAGATTATATCAGGTGCTTTTTCGTAGCCTTCGGTCTAGAGTTATAAAAGCCACTTCCGGGGTACCTCAGGGTAGTCACCTTGGTCCTCTTATTTTTGTATTTTCCATTGATGATATCGTGCATCTGTTGAGGCATTCTAATGCCTTAATTTATGCTGACGATATGAATATTTTTTCCTTCATCCGTGACATAGTATCCGTGACTATGCTTTTCTTCAGGAGATTTGGATATTTTTTAGTTTTGATGTGTACATAATAACTTGGGAGCAATAATTGTGAGGTCATGTCGTTTTTAAGGAAGCCTAATGCTGTTAATTATAATTACACATTTACTGCGGACAGCATTCCTCGTGTGCAGTCTGTTGTCGATTTTGGCGTGAGGCTTGATTTTATCTCTCACGTTAATTATGTAGTTTACAGGAGTAATTCCATGCTTGGTTTTATTATACGTTGGTGCAGGGAGCTGTTTAACCGTCAAGTATCTTTTTGACACTATACAACTTGTTCGTCAAACCACTGCTTGAATATGCATCTCAGTTGTGGAATCCTTTCTGTGCCGTGTATATCGACCATATCGAATTGGTTCAACGCAAGTTCATTAGGTTTGCGTTTCGGAATTTACTTTGGGACAACCCTATGATCCTTCCATCTTATCGCGAGCGACTTAATCTTGTTGACATGGTTTCGCTGGAAAAACATTGCAATGTTGTCGATATAGTTTTTATTAACCAACTCTTGAACGGTAATATCGATTCCGCGGAGTTTCAGGGTAGGTGTTCTTTTTGAGGTTCTGCATATTAACTTCTCCAAGGTCTAACTGCGGTAAGCAAGAGCTTACTAAACGCATGTGGATGACGATTAACCGCATTAGGGTGCATTTTAACCTGGATGTGTCCAAAGATGTATTTAAGAACCGTCTTCGGATGGTTTTATGACCCTTTGATTAGTTTGACATTGGGCACTTTTTCATTGTCTTGTTGTTTTGTTGGCTTGGTCCTTTTATCAGTTGCATTATTAACTGTATCCTATTTATCCTTATTTATCTGTTTGGTTAACTTATTAAAAATTACCCGTCTGCATGCTTTTTTTGTCTTGTTTTGTTAGCATTATTTTTTTGTTTTTTTTTTAAATTTTTTTTTATTATCCGCATCGGCAGAATTCTGCTTCGAATTTTTGATGTGACATATTAAGAAGCAGAAAAAGGCATCTTTACAAGTGGACGACAGATCGGTTTATTTGAGATTTGAAAATTGGATTATTAAAACGTTCTCGTGTAATTTTCTTTCTTCTTCTATCTCTTTACCTATCTATCTTTTTACCTTGCTGTTTTTTCAGGCGTCGATGATGAACAACTACTTGAAGAGCTTTCACCGTGTTTAAATTGTGAGCTATCCCCGAGCTATCTTCTATAAAAGAGTCTAACGACAAATCCTCAACAATCAAAACATCACTCCCGATATTGAGGTTTACCATGCAGAAATTGCATTTGACTTTGAGCACTTCCATGTACTTTTTGGTACTGCTGCACTACCTGAGGCATGATTTTCATTTTTTACTTTTCTAAAGAACTTGTAGCGCAATGTCTTCCATCTTTTCTTCACCAAATCTTCTGAAATATTTCCACAAAATATAAAAACGATCTGAAGTTTTTAAATACCCGCAATTTCTCCCAGTTTTTATCCTTTTTAGATGAATATTTATAGGATCTACAAGACCTGTTGTAGAGCATTAGATTATTTTTCACATGTTCTATTAATTTTTTCGTAATAATTTTTTAAACTGAAATATTTTTGACATTCAGAACTGCCAATATTGTGACGATTGAAGATTACGGCTAGTAAGTTGTTCACCCTGAAGCAGAAGCAGAATTTTAGGACTTTGAACAAATGCAAATAATTGCCACTCACTTACGTGCAGTCCTTTTATATATTAATCCTTAAGTCGGCTACACACTATTCGTATTTTTTCGTGTTTCGTGTGTTTTTCGTGGTTCGTGAGTTTTTCACGAACAGTGTGTATGCCTTTTTCATAAGTTTTTCACGTTTCGCATTACGCGTTTCGTAGTTTGACTTTTGGTGGCGATCTTTTGACGAAATCAAAGGTTTCGTGACGAAAAAGACGAAACATGAAAACATTACGAACCACAAAAACTGACGAAAAAATGACGAAAAACTGTCGAATAGTGTGTAGAACTTTTTCGTGTATAATCACGAACCGTGAAACAGATGATGATTTTCACAGAAGCAAGAAATGGAATGAGTCCTTATCTGATGTTTTTTATGATTTATAAAAATATAAAGTTCCTATTTTTATCATGTCTTCCTTCCGACCACCCAAGAGTACTATCTATATATATGGCTCAATTTTCATTAAATGCAACTGAAGGAGCAGATTTGTTGTTCTTTTTATATAAAGCGAATATCATGATATCTCTGCTGTAAACAGAATGACCTAAAACAAGTCAGTGACAATTTTAAAATTGTATGAGAGGAGATAGAGAATTGAAAAGGAGAAAATTGTAAAATGATTTTGGCTCAGAACCAAATGCAAAATCGATGTTTTCTGCCCCAGAATAACAAAAACCAGCCCAAGAAGTTATTTTCAATGAATTTAAGAGGCCTATTCTTATATATATGATGTGCAGTATAGTATAGTAGTATAGTCTATCTTGGCACTCTAAGATTGCAGATATAGCTTCCTTAAAATCATTTCTTGAAATCTCTTAATTCTTGTCTTACTTGAATAGAACATCTGGAAGGAATGTTTAAAACTTGTTCACTTCGACAGTCTAAAATCTCCACAAGATATTGATTAAAATCGTCTCCCCTTCACACTACACCTGAAATATGTCCAAGTTATAAATTCAATAGTTAACTGTGAAGAAAGCTTGATGAGACTTACGTGAGGAGACTGAACACAACAAGGGTTTTGTAAGAAAATTTGTATTGGAGAGATGTCCTAAAGTTTTAATACATTTCATATTTTATATGAATCCTTTATGCTTGAACTTCAGCCAAATAAATTAAGGATTGTGATCCTTATTGTGATATTTACTTTTAAAATTTGAAAGATGGCTATAATTAGTCAATTAGAAGAAGAAATTGTACTGTCTCAGAAATATAAATTAAAGTAAAATTTATAAAATGTCTTTGAAATTCAAATAAGATTATTTGAATATGAAAATTAAAAACAAAAACACAATTGAGTCGTATGAATAAAATGGGGGATTCCCTTCTACTTCTAGGATTTAGAACAAATGTTTCTGTTTCTATATAAAAAAACACGAAAGTAAGACCCCTTTCTCATGAGCTCGAAGCAAATGCTTTTTAGTAAGAAGATCTAAATTAAAAAAGAGTATTGGCTTTCAAACATGAGCATTTCTTTTGAGAAAAACGCATCTAATCTAATCATTATCTAGAGAAGATGTACTTGTGTGAAGCATGTTTAATTTATGGTTTTATAACACAAGATGGATTGCTCTTTTTGTCAATTTATAATAGAAATGTGGGTTTTGAGAAATGGCAGCATTTACGAATGTGCCGAAAATACAATATAACATTTTCCAAATAAATTAAACCTAGTCCGGAAACTATTAACCCGTGTTCGGGAAGAACTAACCTTAGTCCGAAAACAATTAACCCTTGACCAAAAAGAATTGACCTTTGTCCTGAAACAATTAACCTTAGTCCGAAAATAATTAACCCTTGCCCGAAAAGAATTGACCCTTGTCCGAGAGCAATTAAAAAGAAATTATTATAAGTATAATATAATAATAGTTGCACCTTACTGTTGATTTGACATAGGCTGAAAGTTTCCTTGTAATTCATCCACTATTTCGTTCAAAGTCAATCCGGGGACTTTTCGGTTGGTGCCCTTTTGTCTTTAATTGGATGCAAGTTATTTTCGACTCCAGCATTTTCATTAGTTGTCGCGGTGGATATTCGTTCCCATTTCGCTTGATGTATTGTTTGGTATCCCTTGGTGAAATTTTTCACCACATCATCTATGAGTGTATATGAATTTAGGTTGATTTGTAACAACTTCTATACATATCTAGCTTTGTATATGAGTTTTTCTAGAGAAGATACGTTTATTGGTAATAGATAAGTGCGTCGATAAGGGTTTAATACACCATTTTTTAAACGAGAGAGAGAAATCTTCGAGCTGCTAAAATATACCATTTGCACCTGAATCTTTGTACATAAGATCTGCAGCTTCTTTCCATTGTGCCAGAAGCTGATTTATCCGCCCCGCGAAAAATGAAAGGGACTCTATGTGGTATTGTTTACACGTAATTAATTTATTCGATAGCTCTTGGTATCTCTCTCTAGGCAAATATTGCCTGTACACTTTCTCAAAGAAAACTATTCGGTGCAACTTTTATTATATTATGCTTATAATAATTTTTTCAAAGGTTTAATTGTTTTCGAACAAAAGTCAATTCTTTTCGGACTAGGGTTAATTTTTTCCTGACAAGTGTTAAATTCTTTTCGGACTAAGGTTAATTCTTTTCGGACAGGGGTTAATTTTTCCGGACAAGGGTTAATTATTTTCGGATAAGGGTTAATTCTCTCCGGACAAGGGTTAATATTTTCCAAACTAGGTTTAATTCATTCGAAAAATGCTATAGTATAAATGTTGAATAATTCCATACTTTGAATTGTATCTTTTTAACTTTTCAAAAGTTGACCGTAAGGGTAGTAAGGCCGCCACGTCCTGATTAAATTGAACAAGAGGATTAGAGCTTTGTAATCATTAAAGGCCACCTCCAATTTTCTGGCACAAACTGAGTCAAGTTTATTGTAAATTAGACTACCAAACGTAAAGTGTGGTAGAAGAAGAGTTTTCATAAGTTAACTACGTGTGCTCTGATGTAATATATCCGCTGATAACCATAACCTCTGTAATCCCCCATAAATTTTCTTTAATTTGGACTTAAAGTGATCACAGCACTTTAGTAGAGAGTTTATAATTGCACAAAAGTTTGTCAGTTTAAAGAGACGAGTTAAGGGGGAACAACAGGCTAAAACATTCGTTCGAACGATGATGCATTGTCGGCAAACAAATGATTTCTATGGAGGGATATTATTTAAAAGGTGAAATTGAATGGTAAACTGACCCTTTATTGTATTGGCAACACGGAAGATACTTTTTTAGGTTAGTTTTCGTTCATTCGTAATGGTAACGAATAGTGTCTCGTGATTTTAACTTAGTGCATTTTATTGGGCTTTTTCTCGAAACGACATTTTTTTAACTGGTTTTCCTGTTTTCTCCGCCAATTAAAATCAAACCGTCTTTTTCTTTAGATTTACTTAAACTACATAAAATTCTCTTCAGTTAAGCGTACGAAAAATTTTTCCTATTGGAATTCACTATTCTTTTGGCCCTTTCGGAAAAAATTCAGCGATTTTTCGAACATCTTTTTTAAAGATCTGCCAATTCCACAATTATTCGTTTTTTTTTTAAATCGGGTACGCTTAACTGAAGCTACACCAATAAACTTTCAAAGAGCGTTTTGTTTTTTTTTTGGACCACTACAAAGAAAGTTACATGGAAAACCAGGAACGAGCGTTCTTCCTGAAGCGCCATGCAGCGACATCTTTCACGCTATCATAAACTAAAAATTTTGGAACAAAAAAATTCGTAAAAATAGCTCAAAGTATGCTCTTTTAAACCCCTTATTAGTAACATTCATGCTATGTTTGTATAAGTAAAAAGGGAACCCCGAAAATCAACTTTTTTTTTGGTCGTCACCATGTTGTTCACCCTTAAGGGAGGCGGGAGTTGAGGTGACTCAAATTCTGGATTACGAAGTAGAATTACTTCATGAATGTGTACACCCTACAATCACGTTTCTGGCAAAATTTATATAGCAAAAAAATAGATCCAGTCAGCTAATAAACTCAAAAAGTGAAAATTTGCACATTCATGTTTCCTGCATATGGGGTACGAAGTCAATGTTGATGTATTCAATGCAATTTTCCATAAGACAAGGCAAGTGCCTAAGGTCTTTGTATTTAATATTATTTAAACACAAAAGAATTTGTTTGCTACAAATAAAATTGAAATTTGTTAAAGTTACTCTTTTTCTGGTTTGATAGGCATTTTAAATTATTAGGTTTCAATAAAAACAAATATAGAAGAACTTATATCTTCGAAAACAATATCTCATTTTGGAATGAAAGGATGGGGAAAATGCATATATACTTATTGCTGCTCATATCGATGTCAAACAAGAAATTGTCTGAATAATTTTGTAAACTCTGTTAACTGGCCACTAACGTGAGTCAAAATTTAAGTTGTAAGCAATGACATAAAAGTTCTGTTCTGTTTTGAAATTTCGCCAACTGATAGCATCGATAATGAAATTCAAAATTTATGGCCCCTCCAAGACCATTTGTTAAGTTTGTAACTATAGACATAGACGAAGACGCCAATATAAATTGAACGAGACTTAGAGGGGATGTAAGATGCACTCTTCAAGAGAAAGGGGTAATGAATTCAGAATTGCTCAGTTTTTGTTACCATATTTGGTAATTTCTCTAGAAAGAAAAAAAATCAGGGTAATATTATCACCACTAAAGAAAAATTAGAAAAAGAAGCGATGAGTTGAACACAGAAAAACGAATTTTTTGAAAACGAAATAAAAGGGGAAATCGTAAAAGTGTTTCAGTTTCATAAACAAACATACTGAATGTGTTGAACTACATTTTTGTGGATACTTGATCTTAAGTTCAGGTTGGCGTAGTGGTAAAAGAAGTTACTTACAACGGTGTGAGTTCAAATCCGGAGTAGATCGGCTTTGAGGCAAAGTTGCATTCTTTTCGTTTTAAAAAATTGTTCTGGGCTACGTGCGGGAACCCGACCTGGGCCAGAACTGTTAACCTGATAGGACCCGGACTCGCAAACAGCGTTACATTTCGGATTTGCGCCAAATCAGGCTACCATATCAGGACCATAATAGAAATCGGGCAAGCCAGACCTGCGCCAAGTTCTAGCCCTAACAAATTTCTGCTCGGGTAAATCGACAAAACTTTTGATCCTGAGTAGGAATCTAGTAACTTTTATAGGCCTACGATGACTCCTTCAAGGTGTTACAAACGGTAGACTAAACTTATTATGGTATTTGTTATACAAAGACCTTAAAAAGAGAAGAGTAATGGCCCGAATATTGATCCTTGAAGAATTCCTTCATATATAGATGCCAAAGTAGAATCCATAGAACCGCAGGACCGTCTGGTCTTTATAGAATGCATTTCAAGGACTTTTGTCCTTTTCCAAAGAAACCGGTTTCAAAAACATCGAACAGCAGACATTCTAACATTTTAACAAGCAGTCCGATGAAAGAAATATTGAAGAAAGCCAAAGAAAGGAAAGTTAATAAGAAGAAAAAAAAACGCCGAAAAAAGCACCAAAATTAAAAGCAAAAAAAGCTTTTAAAAGCTAACAGATAGATTTATCCGAAATAGAGGAGTCCGAATTAGATGAATAACTTCTGGATGACGATGTATTATTTGCTAATTGCTCATCCGATGAAGACATATTACAGGAATCAAATATATAAAAAAAAACCAAGAGGTTTGTACGTTGTGCCAAGAAATATGACGGTCAAGTGCCTAATTGAATTATATTTTCTTAATATTCTGTTTTTTTACATAAAGAAAAGATTTTTATATTGGTTTAAAATGTACTAATAAATGTTTATTTTAATCTCGGAATCGTTATATTTGTTTTTCTTGCATAATAAGTTCAAAAATAGGAATTTCCCAAAACTGTGTGTCATTACCACTTTAGGTACGTGGTATTCCCCCCACATTCGGCGTAACACTACGAGGGGTGGTAAAAAAATTCGCGGAATGCCAGGGTTGATGGGGGTGAGATTGCTCATTCAGGTAGGCGGTAATTGAGTCACTCATTGTTAATATATATGCGAAGTTCCAGCCTAATGGGGTCATTGGCTTTTGAGTTAACAACGAGCAAACAAGGGAAGGAACTAGTCAGTATGGGGAAATTTGAATATCGCTCCGTTGTAAAGTTCCTCACCAAACAAGGAAAGACACCTCAAACAATTTTTCAAGAGATGTTAGCTATTTACGGAGACTCTGCCCCTGGTAAAAGTGGATCTATAAATGGGATGGCCTGTTCAAGCAAGGGAGGGACTCAATTGAAGATGATCCTCTATCTGGACGGCCGATTGAGGCTATCACGTCAGAAGGATACTGTGATCACTTGTTCCTCAAAAGTCTTTTCTATTTCACGAGCTTCATCACACTAACCCACATGCATATAAAGGGTATTTCTGGTATTTCACAATTGACAATCTCTCTACCAATATAAAATTTTCTCGTTCAATATAAAATGCATCAAGAAAGGGATGCTTAAGGATACTTTTGATTCTTGGTGCGAATCGGTTTTGTCATTTGGTCATGACAACAAAGTTTGAGCTGGCTGATTGGAAGATGGCCGGTTAAAGAAGAAGAAGCTTGCAACGTTGGTTGGAGTGTCAGAAATAACCATTTTTATGGTACAGTCCAGACCGGCCCCCCAGCGACTATTATTTATTTCCAAGGATGAAGAAAGAGCTGCGTGGAAAAAAATTTAGCGACGATGATGAAGTCAAGTTGGCAATTTCGGCCTATATTGACGCCCAAGACAAATCTTCTTTTTGCGATGGTATTAACAAGTTATTTGATAGATCTGGAAAATGTATTTGGCACTTTCCATTCACACATCCGAAGAAATTACCATTTCTTCTCAGGTGAGTGGCATTAGACCACTTTCCCATAAACAATGAATTGGTTTTTTACCTGCTTATTAGACAGCTAATTAGTCTAAAATTCTGTGATTGTTGGCACCTCAGTAAAATAGTTACGGCAATGATTGTGCTAATAGCATTTATTTGCAGTGTAACTGAGGAGAGAATAATAAGAGAAACGTGGCGTAATGTGCCTTCATTTGCATAAAGACACAAACGGAATTTGCAAAATTTCTGAATATTGTTCTGAAATGCCTCCTTTGTATACTCGTTTAAGGATGGAGATTGCTGCCGTTTCGTTTGTGTTTCGTTTGCAATTGTATAGTAAGGACTAAGAACACTGCAGTACAATGTAGAATTGTATAAGCGCATCAAAGCTGTCCCAGCAGGAGAGCACTAGTCGCACGGGTTGGTTATTCTTCGTCCGTAGCTGAGATAACGTTTCTTTGCAAATTACTTTCAAAAGCTCTGAAATACAATAAAGTAGTGTGAGAGACAATGGCGTCATCCTTCCTAAATGTCAATGGAGGAGACAGTGTCAAAGCAAGTCTCACACAATTCTCCCACCTACAATATTGCACTCGACTGAGAATAAAGTTAAGGGTAAATGCGGACAACGACTTTTCCTTCCTAGATCCCTATTAAGTTGGAACAGAATTTTTCCTCCGAAAATGTTTGCCATAAAGCTATCACACAATTTTCCAGACAATTTTCCCATGTAAACTGTTTTCAGTGAGCTCAAAAATCAGGGCTCAGCATCAGCATCAGCACGACTGCAACAGTGCAATGCATCATTTATGTTGTTCCAGTTGTGAGTGTGAGCGGTTCGCTGACAGATCGAGAAGTGATAATTTGGCGTCTGGGGATTTACCTCACCGCGGGCACATTTTTAACAGAATTTTAAAATTTTTGTGAAATTTCCAAATTTTACGAAATACCATAGTGGATTGAACGGCACATAACTCTGGCACCACCACCACCACTTTTCTGTTGATTTCACACAATGGGGTGGAAGGCAGATTAGCTAGGGATTTTATAATGGAATATTTAATAAGCTGCTTATGTCACGAAGATAACTTTTCATTCTCCGGCAACTACAATTTCAGGGTTATTTAAAAAGTTTTGCTGAAATAAGGATGATGGTAAGCTTCATTAATGATAATGCAGATATTTATAATTATAAGAGCAATAACAATGGGATAAAGTAAAAAGTAAATATTATTACCCTGTATTCATACCCTTTGTGCTTAGTAAATGGCAAAGGTCACCAGGAAAATAAAGAACCCCCAACTGACGCTTCCATCTATCGGCTTCACTCAGGTGGTACTAAAGGAAGACGTCAAGTATCTGGGGTTACTTTAGATAAGCAAGGAAGGCTTATATAACTGCCGAAGGGCCATTAGTAAGAATTGGGGGCTTAAACCACGGATGCTAGCCTGGTTATATACCAGCGTCATTCGACCCATAATTGCCCATGGAGCCGCCGTTTGCTGGAAAGCTCTGGAAACAGAACGTAACCGCAAAATCTTGGAAAAAGTACAAAGATTGTGCTTACTCAGCATATTGGGAGCACTCAGTTCAACGAGTACGCAGGTGTTAGAAGTTATTCTTCATATCTTGCCCATTGAAATCCAGGTCAGGAAAACAGCGGCGTCAACGATTCTAAGACCGCATTTCAATGGTTGCTGGGTGCACGCAGGATCGCCTGTACCCCACGAGTCCATTGTTGGGCTCTTACGTGCTGAGACTCCTGTTTTCGACTTTAATAACGACCACCTCCCTGGAGGAGATGATTATTTCAGATTTCAAGCTTGGGATCCCATCAAGGGAGGATTGGGAGCCTGACTCCGCAATCCCCCCTTCGACACACCTGATCTTTTACACGGATGGTTCAAAAATAGAGGGGAAGGGCTCGAGTTTCCAGGGATTTCCCTTGGGTCTGGTGGTTTCAAGGCTTAGTCCTTGCTAATGAGTCGCGAAACAATTTACAGGAGTACCGCATCAGTACGCAGATGATGGCTAGCGTGATGGTCAATACGGTGTATCCAATAGCGAACTGATGAATATCATGCGGCTTGATCTTGGTGGATTGAAGCTTGATTTCCTGTAGCTGTTCTTTGATGTTATCCCAGGTTTGTTGTTGCTGGTCTTCTGTACTATTTAGGTGACTGGTGCTAGCAAGCCGAGGTTTTACTTGTATTACAAGGCCGGATAGATTGGTTATCGCTGTATAGGCATCCACTGTGAGGAACTGGGTGTGAGGATGGCACTGCACCTCGGTCTTCCAGGCGGAGGTCAAAGCCATACTGGAAGCGGGCGGATACCCCTTGCAACCTGAAGGGCTAAATATTGCGATCTGCACGGATAGCCAGGCGGCTATCAAGGCCCTGATAAAACCCTTTGTAACATCCAAGTTAATACGGGACTGCAAATACGAACTTAATGATGTGTCCCGGAAAAATCACTTTAGCATTCTATGGGTGCCAGGCCATAGCAGCATATATTGTACTGAGAAAGCAAACGAGCTGGCGAGGGAGGAAGCCGTTTTTGGCTCTCAAACCTCCCCTATAGTGATGTCGACCAGATATCTCCTTGAGCGTATTGCAAACTAGGCAAACGACCAATATCACCGATTATGGGACGTGACCCTGATCGCCGGTACGACCAAAGAACTGTGCGGCCCACCTAATGCTAGCTGAATGTCCAAACTTCTCCGGTTAAACAAACCATCACTCAGACTGCTGATGTCAATTCTGACAGGACATGGATCCATTAAAGCGCACCAGCACAGAATCGACCACTCTAACCACGCCGACTGTAGGGATTGCGGGGATGAAATGGAGACTGTGACGCATTTTTTGTGCCACTGCCCGTCAGTCTCGGCGAAAAGACTCACGCACCTGAAATGCTACTTTCTTAACGAACTATATCAAGCAGGCGAAAAAGGATGGGAGCGTATTATGGCTTTTACTAAGTCCACCCGGTCGGGTCAGTGGACAGATCTGTCGCGTTCATTAGCTACCCACAGGTAGTAATGGGTGGGTGAACAATGGGCCTAGGGATCTCATGATCTCACACCTTAAAAAAAAGTACCAGGGCCACGCATCAGTGTGGCCTATTACCGATCGCCATTGTCTTTAACCTGAAAAATTAATATAAAAAAGAAGGAAAAATAGGCCCCTATTTAGTTAGATTTAAATGTATATTTTGTAGGAAAAAAAACTGACCCTGAAATCTTTTCAAAATCAGTGGGAAAGCAACTCAGCTGGCATAAATGGCTCAAAATGGAGAAAAAAAAAATGGGTCAAAACCATTAGTGACGTCTTTTTTTTTTGGAAAGTCCGATTTTAATACAAACTAATGGAGCAGCTTTCCTTTTATTCAGTATTTTTTAGCACATTTAATACAGAGCTGAATGTACCAACTATTTCAAAAGTTCTTGTTATCACTCAGTTTCATGTAAAAGCTTTTTGTTTTGAATTCGTTCCATTTACAATTTACTACTTTGTTGGCAATAGCTCTTCATACCTCCTTTTGCATCAGGATTAATTTAAATCATTGTAGCCATGCATTGTTTTTAGATTTTTGAGTTTGGGAGAAATCCCACCGAAAACAAATAATCTAACCCTAAAATCGAATTTATGTAATGTGACCCATCCCAATTCTTGTTCACGAGAATTCTTTTGAAGGACAAACATTATTTACTCTAAAGACTAAAAGCAGTAAGCATTTCTCCTTTCAAATTCAAAACTTTTACTTGGAAGGGGATTTTGCCAGAACTGGTGTTCATTCAAAAAGCAGCTGGAGATCATTAATCACTGAAGTAAATGAAAGTCCTTTAAGATGAAACCTTTTCCTCTACAACGCCAGATATCAAGTGTGCAACCATTTGAGGCTCTTGTGTTGGATTATATTCTTAATGCTAACTTTGTTAAGTGCCAATAGTAAGGAACCTACAATATGTAGGTGTTAATGCCGGGAATACCTCATGGCTAGTTCATATCACTACGGTAATGAATCATCTCGAAATCCAATCTGATGAAAATAGGCCAGCGACATTGTCTCCAAAAAGTCACGAGATGCTCGGGCTGACACTGCTTAAAATGTAATGAAAATTAGAACGTTTGTTTGTGTTGTTTGAAAGCAAACATGAAATTTGCAAATTTTATTTATTTTGAAGAGGACAAATGAATGGATTTCATGGAATACGGGGAAAGGTATCCACCACCGGCTGAGATATTATTTTCAACAACACCAGCTAATTTAATTTATTACCATATTTACTAATACATAGAAAAATTCTATTTGGACATGTAAAATAATTTACGAGAATTATTTCTTTAAGAGCTCCTGGGATGGCACGTACTTACTTTTATAATTTGGGAAGCCACAATTTTTATTCTTTGCCTTTTATGAAGAACCCACCTGCAATAAAAGCAACAGAGAGGCGCGAGACAAATTTGAGAAAATTAATTTTCCCCCACGGACGCTAATAATCTTCCGCTCATTGTAGCAATTAATTACACTGTTCGTTCGCCTTCTTGTTCTCTGTTCTTTTTGCCAGAAGCAATTAAGTCTTTGTGACATTTTCGACCGCAAAATGTCGTTTGCCTTTTGTCAGCACGTGATTAAACAGAAAAGATTAATTTTTTTTAAACTAAATATCGAAGTCTTAGATGTGTTAGTTGGATTATGATATAGCCCTGAATCCAAAACACACACATAAGGCTACATCCCACCCAACAGGAAATTATAGTTAAAGTATTGCTCCGAGAAGGACTTACCGAATTAATGAATTTTTAATCCATAAAAAAGTCAAACACTTCTTAGTACAAAATGTTCAAGAAGCCATTACCAGATGCATTACATTCTCTCAAAAGTAATGTGAAAATATAATTAGTTAGAGAGAGTAATGTGGAATGCATGATTTTAAAACTACTTTACATTACCAGTGGCATTATTTTCTTAAGTGCAATTAACATAGAAGTATCATAGGTATAGAAGTCCTTTCATAGGTCGTTACTGGTAATAGAAAGGAAGACTCAAAAGAATTGTAATACAGACATTGCTTTCTGCATGTGATATGATGTAGTAAATATTAGTCATTACCGGTGACATTACTTTATTTATTCTATATGTAGGTACAGACAGACAGATGGACAGATATGATGAAATTACAAGGATTTGCCTATGGAATTCTAAAAAAATGTTTGTTCCCTATAATTAAATTAATTGTCATTAATTTATATCAAATGTACACAGAGTTTTTGGATTTTTATTCAATTCTGTATTAGCATTTTAAACAATAATTTTTCACTTAAATAAATAAATAACTAACATTAATCACTTTTCAAAACAAAGGCAAGCATTAAACTGATCTGTGCCCGAAAATGAGTAGAGACATTACCCACTGCATTACCAGGGAATGCGGTAAGTAAAAATTCCGTTACTCCACTCTACATTTATGACTTTCGAAGCAATCACTGTTTTGTAGTAAAATCAGGCATGAAGTAATGAAATACATAAGTAATGGCTTCTAATATTCCTTACTGGGATGTTATTTGTGATGATGCTTTTTCTGATATAATTACGCACTTTCATTTCAGATTCAGTTTGCCTTAAATTGTAATTGAACTAAATTCCCGTGACATTGAGGTCTATTATTTCATGAAATGTACTTTTATTCTATGTTTCTTATTCCACAATTAATTTTTTCTGTTTCTAGTTCTGTAATTGATTATAAATACATAAATTCTATAATTCCTTATGGGTAATTTTGTTAGTAACTTATTACTGGTAAGTTCTCAAATTAGATATTCATCGTAATTAATTACTTCATTGATTCTGTATAAGGGTTGTAGTAGTTCATTACCATCTATGACATCCAATGATAAATGTAATTGAGTGTGTAATCTAGTTGGTAAATATCTCCAGCTTACCAGAATTAATTCCAGAACTATTTCAGTAATGATTACATTTTCTGCTGGGTATTGTGATTGTGATATTGGCCAAACAAAACGATATGTTTACACCAGAATAAAAGAACACAAGAATAATATTTAAAAAAATCCTGAACAGCATAATTGTATCACAGGTCATACCATTGAAAAAACACATTCCTTTAACTGGGACAATTTCAAAATATCAGATGTTGAAAACAATTACCGAAAAACAATGATTTGCGAAATGCTCAATATTAAAATTAATGATAATTGTCTCAATCTGATCTCGGATACTAATAAAAATAATCTAAGTGTTACTGAAGATAAAAAATAATTAAAAAATACCCACTGTTGTTGTGTGTTGGTGTTGCTGTTGCTGTTGCCCCCCCCCCCTTTTTCAATTCATATTGATCACTTAACTGGTTTTGGGTAAATTTGATCTCACAGCTTCAATACTCAGCTTTTACCATTAAGTAGTTACTAGTGCATTAAACTGGATGTTCAATTCGAACTCGTTATAAAAAAATGTTTTTAGAAGAAAAATATAATTTTAAAGTGTTTTAGTAACTGCGTTAACTATGTTCGGTTTATGATAGTCTATATAATGTTTCTGAATTTTTATTAATATTGTGATAAAAAAAGTATATATGAGGTATGAAATTGTATAGCAAGATAGTTGAAAAAATTTGAAGATTTGTAATTTTGTTCTAGTTTTGATAAGGGCTACAAACAGTTGGCCGAAACGCGAAACATTGGCAAGAAAAAAGAAAAAATAAATAATTTATAGAGAAGATCTGAGGATAATCTTGTCGTTTCTATCTTTTTGATTTAATATCGGAAATTTGTACTCAGACGTAACTTTGAACTCATTATTTCAAAATAAGAGGAAGTAGTCAAATGAGTCGTGTTTACATATGTCAGACCATTTTGTTCTATCAACAAACATTACTTCTGCTCGACGAACAAGTTCTGATCTAACCACTGACATAAAAATATGGAGAGAGAGAGTAATTCATTTAGAAAGTGATTGCAAATGTTCTAAAAATATTTGTTTTGTTTGTTTTCCACAATATATTTTAATAGACTTGAAGTTTATGAATTTTTAGTAGTGGCACAATTTGAATTCAAATCTTGTCACGTTCTCAAGGATACAAAGACAGTTACACTTTGTATATAAACGTCATCTTGTATGGTTGGTCCAGTTAAAAGAACATCGTTAAGTGACGGACCGTCAATGGTTCTTGATGAAGTATTAAAAACGACGCGCAGTTTTGTGGTCGTGCTATCTTTAATCACTGCATGGTGGGGAAGGTAATTTGTCGCATAAAAAATTTTACCATCCTGCTGTCCTTTTTATAGTTCGGCATTGAGCGCTGCAGCTCTTCAACAATGGACATT
>QYTT01094623.1:48690-66989 GCA_006980735.1 Dasypogon diadema
GCCTTTTATGAAGAACCCACCTGCAATAAAAGCAACAGAGAGGCGCGAGACAAATTTGAGAAAATTAATTTTCCCCCACGGACGCTAATAATCTTCCGCTCATTGTAGCAATTAATTACACTGTTCGTTCGCCTTCTTGTTCTCTGTTCTTTTTGCCAGAAGCAATTAAGTCTTTGTGACATTTTCGACCGCAAAATGTCGTTTGCCTTTTGTCAGCACGTGATTAAACAGAAAAGATTAATTTTTTTTAAACTAAATATCGAAGTCTTAGATGTGTTAGTTGGATTTATGATAGCTCTGAATCCAATACACACACATAAGGCTATATCCCACCCAACAGGAAATTATAGTTAAAGTATTGCTCCGAGAAGGACTTACCGAATTGATGAATTTTTAATCCATAAAAAAGTCAAACACTTCTTAGTACAAAATGTTTAAGAAACCATTACCAGATGCATTACATTCTCTCATAAGTAATGTGAAAATGTAATTATTTAAAGAGAGTAATGTGAAATGCATGATTTTATAACTATTTTACATTATCAGTGGCATTATTTTCTTAAGTGCAATTAACATAGAAGTGTCATAGGTATAGAAGCCCTTTCATAGGTCGTTACTGGTAATAGAAAGGAAGACTCAAAAGAATTGTAATAGAGATATTGTTTTCTGCATGTGATATGATGTAGTAAATATTATCCATTACCGGTGGCATTACTTTGTAGGTCACTATATATTAAACAATAACGTTTCACTCTTACCACTTAAATAAATAAATAAATAAATTAAATTAAGATCTTTCCAAAACAAGTTACAAGAGCAAGCACTAAACTGATCTGAGCGGCAAATTCCCCACATGAGTAAAGACCATTACCTACTGCATTACCAGGGAATGTGGTAAGTAAATAGTATATATGGCTCGATTTCGCTACTCCAGTCTACATTTATTACATCCGAAGCAATTACTGTTTTGTAGTAAAATCAGGCATGAAGTAATGAACTACATAAGTAATGGCTTCTAATATTTCTTACTGGGATGTTATTTGTAATGATACTTTTTCTGATACAAGCACGCACTTTCATTTCAGATTTAGTTTGTCTTAAATTGTAATTGAACTAAATTCCCGTGTAATTGAGGTCTATTATTTCATGAAATATACTTTTACTCTATGTTTCTTATTCCGCAATTAATTTTTTCTCTCTAGTTCTGTAATTGATTACAAATACATAAATTCTATAATGCCTTACGGGTAATTTTGTTAGTAACTTATTACTGGTAAGTTCTCAAATTAGATATTCATCGTAATTAATTACTTCATTGATTCTGTATAAGGGTTATAGTAGTTCATTACCAGATATGACATCCAATGGTAAATGTAATTGAGTTTGTAATCTAGTTGGTAAATATCTCCAGTTTACCAGAATTAATTCCAGAACTATTTCAGTAATGATTACATTTTCTGCTGGGTATTGTGATTGTGAAATGCACTATAAAAGAACACAAGAATAATATTAAAAAAGTCCTGAACAGCATAATTGTATCACAGGTCATACCATTGAAAAAACACATTCCTTTAACTGGGACAATTTCAAAATATCAGATGTTGAAAACAATTACTGTTGTTTTGTGTTGCTGTTGCTCCCCCCCCCCCTTTTTCAATTCATATTGATCACTTAACTGGTTTTGCATTAAACTGGATGTTAATTCCAACTCGTTATAAAAAAATGTTTTTAGTAGAAAAATATAATTTTAAAGTGTTTTAGTGATTGCGTTAACTATGTTCGGTTTATTATAGTCTATAATAGTTCGGTTTATTATAGTCTATAATATTTTTATTAATACTGTGGTAAAAAAAATATATATGAGGTATGAAATTGTATAGTAAGAAGTATGAACATTTGTGATTTTGTTCTAGTTCTGATGAGGGCTGCAAATAGTTGGCCGAAACGCGAAACGTTGACAAGATAAAAGAAAAAATAAATAATTTATAGAGAAGATCTGAGGATAATCTGGTCGTTTTTATCTTGTTGATTTAATATTGGAAATTTGTACTCAGAAATCATTATTTCAAAATAAGAGGAAGTAGTCAAATGAGTCGTGTTTATATATGTCAGACCATTTTTTTCTATCAACAGACATTACCTCTGCTCGACGAACAAGTTCTGATCTAACCACTGACATAAAAATATGGAGAGAGAGAGTAATTCATTTAGAAAGTGATTGCAAATGTTCTAAAAATATTTGTTTTGTTTGTTTTTCACAATATATTTTAATAGACTTGAAGTTTATGCATTTTTAGTAGTGGCACAATTTGAATTCAAATCTTGTCACGTTCTCAAGGATGCAAAGGCAGTTACACTTTGTATATAAACGTCATCTTGTATGATTGGTCCAGTTAAAAGAACATCGTTAAGTGACGGACCGTCAATGGTTCTTGATGAAGCATTAAAAACGATGCGCAGTTTTGTGGTCGTGCTATTTTTAATCACTGCATGGTGGGGAAGGTAATTTGTCGCATAAAAAATTTTACCATCCTGCTGTCCTTTTTATAGTTCGGCATTGAGCGCTGCAGCTCTTCAACAATGGACATTTGCAATTTTATCAGAGCTTCCATTTGGTATATTTTAACAACTCCAAAAATAATCAGTTCAAATTCAAATTGATATTATCCGGCTCGAAGGACCAAAAATATGTTGACGATGTATTCGTGACTTGGAGTTTTACAAACAAACTTATCAGATTTCAGATAAATCTGTAAACCAATGAATCGTGCCACGAGCTGGGAGAGAACGATCCAATAAAAATCTTCTTAAAAATTGTTTTTTTTTCGAGGATAAGACAAAAAACCAAAAAATGACAACTACAAGCTATTCCAATGTTTTATAGCTACTACGATTATTTGCATTTCAATTAATAATAAAATTTAGCATGGCCTTTTATGTTATAAATTATTTAGAACTGCTCTGTGGAGCGTTTCAGTAGTTTGTTACTAAGTAATTTACGAATTCTATGGTTTCTTTGTTTACGGGTACCAGATGCAGGATGGAACACCTCTCCATATTTTTTATTTCAATGGACCTTTCCTTCCCTATTTCCAAGCGTTTATTGAAATTTCAGAACTTACGAAGAACTCACTCAGATGCGTTTATTGAAAAACTAGGTCTTAGGGAAATGAGTTCAGAACTCTATACGCCCATTTTTTTTAGAGGAGTAAAGGCCTAGATATAAAATAATTCAAGATTGTAGCCATGCACAATGCAGCGTGATGCGTGACTGCGAGACATGAGCATTCCTCGAATTTTGAATTTTCTCGCAATGTGAACACGATGCCAACTAAGTTTTAATGAATTTAGTTGTAATTTAAATTAAAAAAAAGTGATGCAATTCACTGAATATTTTGAAATGAGGTTATTGCCTTCGCCTTTTAACCAAACTAATAAAATGAGGTGGATTATCGTTATGAAGGTCTAGACACATAAAAGAGGAATTGTAATAACATATGTTCCGGTCAGTGCCAACAAAAACCGATCCACTAGAGGATCAACAAAAAGTTTTTTACTCTAATTCAAGCGATGTGAATGCCATTAGAAAGGTTTCGCTCTCAGCTATAATGTTTGTGGAAAGATTTTCACGCTAGGATAAATTATGAAGGCGCTAGAGGAAGTTTTCAAGCATGTTTTGTTACAATGCCCATTCATCTATCAATATTAAATAAATAAACATAATCATTTTCATTTTAGTTCGCGACATTTAAGCTTTAAGTATTACGTGGATTTCCATGGGACATTATGTAGTTGTAGCACCAGAAACTGAATTGAACTTTAATTGTCATTCATTGTTTGTTCCGGACGAAATGGATAAAGAAGTGATTTCGAACAAAAAAAAGGCTACAATATGAATAAAAAGTATTTCCTGCTGGTTGGAAATAATGAATACTCTGATAAAAACCAGTGCAACAACTAAAAAATCAGTGCAACAACTCTTATAGCAGTTTTACCTGAATTTATGTTCCATGGAAATTGATTTGCATCTACTGCAAGAATAGTGCATCTACTGGAGTCTCATGCAAATCAACATTAGAGAATACGAGTTAAGGAACGAGGTAGCTACATCCACATCGTTGTTCCTGGATAACGCTAAAGTAGTTTCTTAAAAAAATTCAATATTGCTGACTTCATTTTTCTATTGTTGTAAGTGTATTCCGTGAAATAACGTCAAAATTTAATTTTCGCGATTATAGTGCCATCTACCCCGAATTAAAAAGAAGTTTCGACAAAACCTACGTATTTTGTAGCATAGAATCCGAATCTGCAGTAAAAAATGGGGATTCACACTTAAAATTTTAAAGTTACCCCCACCTCATCCCCATGAGGTGGGGAGACGAGGCGAATTTGATATCATTGGATAGCTTTTTTAAAAACATTGAACACGTATTTTTTGTTTTTCGATCCGATGTGCATTTCTCGAGATATTTCACTGTGCCGGGACTTTTTATCCACACTGTATATACTAGATATAAAGGGTGTCTCAACAAGAACGACGGATTTAATATGCCCTCAATCCGACCAGGCACTTTTTACCCTTTTTCTCCACTCCAGTGGATAGAGGGTAGTGCGGGAGTGTGCCGATAGAGCCCATCGTGAAGTGCAAGTGAGGGCGAGAGAAGACGTACGATTGCTGGTTTTCTCACCTGGTGCCTTTTAGCAGACCTTGAAGCGACGAGTGTTCCGGGGTACGGGATTCTGTTGAAATTCCCGTGCTGGGCGTCAAAGGGCAGATAAGATGGCGGTCCAGTCCAGGTGAAGAAAGTGTGCTTGGTATTAGTGCACGAAAGACAGACGCCGAAGTTTCTTGCCGTTCCGAATCAGTTTTCCGGGGAATAGCGACTTCCTGGTGATAAGCTGATAAGTTCTCATGCTCTTGCGCTTTTGAAGATAGGCCGAAGAAAAACTTCCGAAATTTCACTATTTCACTGGTTTTATTTCCTCTTTTTCAATTATCACAACTTTTCGACTCGGTAACTGAACTAGAAGTGCCCTAATTCATCCTAAAACTGTTCCTAGTGGCCCTATTGTTTTGCAGGAGTATTCTGCACACGCTTATTATTAATAGCGTGTTCTAATTCAATTTATGTTTTTCGTGTACAATGTTTTGCTGGTTAATTTCAATAGTTCTGCCTAAATTCACAACTCAGGTTATAATTTTCTCTTTTTTAAGTTTTACTGTATCTCATTATTAAAGTAAGTTTTTTCTTTTTCTTTCTTTCAGCTCTCATACACGGTGTCGCATCTAGTCTGCCACGTCCTAGGCAAGTGTCGGTCTCATCGCCGGTAAGTGCCTTTTTTTGTCTTTAATTAAATTGTTGTCCAAGTGTTTTCCGATGGCTGGTAACAATATTTTAAAAATTCAGAATTTTATTGTATAACTTCTGAGAGTTTAAAGGGCTAGTGTAATGCGAAGGTACATATTCTATGGGAGCTTTAACTTACGTACTGTTTGCAAAAATTAAAGACACAAACAAGTAAGATGAGCGCAATTCGTGTTACTAAAACTTTGATGAAACTGGTAAACATTTTTAACAGCAGGTGGTTTTATATACGATGTCACATCCTTCTATGGTGTTAAATTTTTTGTTGTTGCAATATCAAATACAAGTATGTAAGGATAGTTAAAGCGACGTGCAGTAAACTTTCTGTACTGACCATAATTCACCACTTTTATTATACATATACAAAGAATATTTTAATAAAAGTATAACTAAAGTGTCAGACCATAAAACCTAATTAAATAATAAAATTTTACTCAAATATATTTTATAGGGGAAAAGAAAAGCAATTAAAATCGTTGATTATGAACACTACAGATAGTTAACTTGGATTTGAGAAGATCCAGAGAAAAGATTCCACTTGCATCTTTATTTCAAAATTTATATAAACCATGAAAATAAAATTACACTAGCAATTTTCTTATGAGATTTTATTTTTATTATACCATTTTGACTATTACTGCAGGGTTGAGAGGTTGAGTTGAAATTGGGTTGAGTCGAGATTGTGATGAAATTTCGACCCGCGTATTTGGTTCGTCAGGGTTGTAAGATCGAGATTCGAAATGTTAAAGTTGGTTATGATAAGAAAAACGATAAAATATCTACAACTGATCAAAATATTATTTTACTTGTGTGTTCAAGTAATGTTAGTATGATTCAAAAACAATTTATGGCGCGATATGAATGTAGCTATTGCCATACATAAGTTAGGCTCGTGTGCTGAGTACAGAGTAATGACAAATCAATTTGGCGTACAAAAATGTACGGTGCAAAAGTGTGTATATAATTTTTGCAACGCAATGGTGAAGGTATTACTTAAAAGGGAAATCAAAGTATCATTTTAATAAGTTCATGGATATTACATGCAAACATCCAGGTTCTGTCCATGATGCAAGGGTTTTAAAGGACTCCTTCTTGTATAAAAATATAGAACAGTTGGAACTGGTACTAAAATTTTGTAATGGATGGACATGAGTTGCGACAAATATTGTACTGAGCACAAAATTAAAAAAGGGATATAGAATAATACAAAAATATAAAATAGTACTTGCTTCAAAACCGGACTCTTATATTTACTCTGTTGCCCTTTAGCACTAAGTTCTCTCATGTATCATGGCGAGAAATAAACGAGAGCAAAAAAACATTAACTAAATTTTAGAGATAAAATTAGGCAAACATTATACCTTAGGAAAAAAAACTCTTATAAACGTTTAGGGAAATAAAAAAAAAATTATCTTGAAAGAGTTTTGGACATAAAATAATAATAATGTATGTAAGTAAATGTAAATAATATGGAATAATATGGAACCTAATAATACGTTAATTTAAATAGCATTTAGAATGTAATTAGTTAGAAATAAAGTTTATAAGTGACAGATATTCAATAGAAGGCTGAAAACATTAAATTCTTCTTTTGTATTATATAGAGATGAAAATTTCATACAGTGCTCTAAGTTTTCCTAAATTGTTCTGAAATGAATTAAGACTTGAAATTATTGAAATTAAATTGTAAACTGAAATCAAAATTACGTAACACAGTTTGTTAAAAATAAATTAAATAAAATCTACAATGAAATAAGCACGACAAAATAACGGTCGAAAACATTCATAAAATTATAAAATGCTACAGTAAAAACGACACCTACCTCTCAAAATCGATATTTCTACAAAATCACCAAAGTGCTTTGGGTTCCGGGATATTTTGGGGATTTTTTGGAGAAAGCTCGTGGTGCGAAAAAGCAAGTGAGGACGGCCCGCTCTTTTTTGCGGAGACTGGTCACAAGAAGGAAGCAACGAAACCAAAAAAGTGTCTATTTGAACCAAATAGTTGTAGAAAACAAACCTACGAAAACTGTGAAGTGTAAAAAAAGAAGAAAGAATAATAAAATAAAAAATAATACATAATTGGAAAATCGAGAAATTGGAGCAGTCGGGCAGGAACTTCATCACTCAGGCCTGGGATAAGTATCCTAGTTTCATCTTTTTTTCCCTTTTTTAGTTAAGTTAATTTTTGGTATTTTAGTTAAGTAGGTTCACTTTTATAACAAAATTTTTATATGGGGAAAAAAGTTATTTGTTCTCGTTTATTATCGCCTCGTTTATTCAATGCTTTGCATAAATTGCAATTATATCCCAAAATTAGTTTTCAGGAACATAATTTAGTGTAACTAACTAACCCCCTAGACTTCGGTTAGTTACAACTTCACCACTTATATATGCCCTAATTAATCAAGATCTTCAAATATTTTTCAGCCCAAAAGAAAGTGTAGATGTGATGGACATTTCAGATTTTTTTTATTGGCGATTCTGCATACCCACTGTTGCCGTGGTTTTTAAAAGGATATACTCGTGGTATATCCTTACATGAATAAAGCAAGTATTGTGGTTGAAAATGCTTTTTTTTTGGACGGCAAATTTGATTTTATCATGCAAGAAATCAGGTGTAGAGCGATTGGTGATTTTATATACCTACATAAATATATTTTTCTCTATAGTGTCTATAGTCTACCTAAGAGATATTCACAAAATATGATTAGCGAAAGACGAAATATTATCGAAGAGGCACAATCAAAAAAACAAACTTGACACAAGCATTAAAACTCATCTGTAAATTCGAGAAATTGCTCGCACTTATAGAACTGTATGGACAATCCCTGTAGTCTGGTATATGGATTGGTATAATGCACGTAACAATCAAAAGCTTCCTCAGTTTCACAGACAGATCACAGCATGATTTTCACCAAACCGTTATTGTCCCATAAATTTTCGAAATCAATATATTTGCATGACTAGTCCAAGTTAAAGTATTGTTGAAGATTATTCCAAGATTTTTCGAATCCGTGGTAAATGGAACAATAAAATCATTTGAAATTATTGGGAAAATGGAAGGGCCAATAACATTTTTATACACAACTAGACCTTGCGTTTTATAAGTATTAAGCTTTAAATCATGAGATTTAGTCCATTTGTGTATATTGACGAGGCTTTGGTTAATATTCCGTACCAGGTTATTCACATCATTTCTCAGAGAGGACAAATAAATTTGCAAATCATTAGCATACTTAGCTATATTACACTTTAATCCGATAATACTAGAGTCATCCATGTATATAGAGAAAAGTAAAGGCCCAAGTACAGATCTCTGCGGAACGCCGGAAGGCAACACCGCAAGATTTGAATATGTTTTATTGTAGAAAACACTTTGAGATCTATTGAACAAATAATTCCCCAATAAGAGAGTGGCAGGTTGCGAATATCCATAGAGATCTACCAACTTATCCAAGAGTTTCCTGTGGCTGATAAAATCAAGAGCAAGTCCACTAGAAGAACTATCGAGGCTTTGTTAATATAAATACTATGCCTCAAATCTTTCGCACCTTTCAATAAGGCAGTTAAAATATTGTGTTTTTTACGGAAGTCTAACTGTTAATTAGAAAGCAAACTGTTTTTCTCAATGTATTCATGTATCTGATTATATGGTAATTTTTCTAAAATCTTTGACAGCAGCTCTAGCACTTCTTAGCAGCTTTTGCTGCAAGCAGGACCTACTGTGTGTCCTCTCCTCCCACAGTGTTAGGCACCTTTTTATGCTTAAACGTTTTCCCCGGCTAGCGTTGGAAGGTGTGGGGTATTTTATGCGCTGGGCGTGAACATCTGGGCGCTCGCTTTTGTCACCTGAGACCACGAACTCAGTAACCCAAAAGGGGTAGCATAAGGTCCAAAACGAAATGCGAATCCTTTTTCACACTTCTGTATTTCAAACCGAATGAATTATCAAGATATTTGTTAAATAGACAAATGCACTCTGTTGCACTTACGAGGGTAGGAAAATTAACCAGATTTACGCAAAGCAAAAAAAAAAACAAATTATGGAATTAACTTCCTGGACGTTACTAACCCCGATTACTTAATGGCCAGCAAGGTCCTGCACACTTCGAAACAAATGAGATCATCGCATTCGTGGACATGTTTGTCAAAACATATGAAATATTGTGCAGAGGGTACTTCTTCTTTCCCTCGAGTCAATTTCCCGTCCTCTTCTGTTTCGGTCTCCTTACACCACCACTCCTAGTGACCTCTTGCTTCGATTCGCTCCTTCTGCTTCTCCATTTCACTCCTTGCCGCAAGTCTTACTGAGTTCTTCTTTTTCTTTTCTACTGTTCGTTAACTTATCTTCAAGATAGATTTTTTTTCCTTTTTCTGATTGACGTTCTGCTGACCGCACTTTCTGTTTACCACCAAACTTTTGAAAAAAGACTGAGCGCTTCACCTACCGAAGCTTTTATTGTAAAACGGCCACTATTAGGACTTTCGCCACCTATTCCGTGAACTTTCTCGAATCGGTTAAAATCGGTTCGAAATTTTTATTTTTTGTTCTTTCATTTCCGTTTCAAAAATGTTCTTCGTAATTCTCTTAGCTTTCTGGTTATTTGGAAAAAAATTTTCCTTTGCTTAGTTTCTCAGATTTAAGTTAAAAAGGCTACAGGTGACAGATGACCTCGGTGGTCTGTGATTTCTTCCGGTTAGGTATTTCCGGGGCGGAAGGTATACAAAAGTATTCTTCGGATTACGCCCAGTCCGTTTTTATCGTTTTTATGCTCGGGAAAATAAAGTTCGTCTTCAAATTTGTCAGTGTTTTGTGTCGGTTGTGAGGTTAGGTGAATTTTGTTATTCGTGTGGTATTTGAGGTGTAAACCGAAGGAGGTGAGTTAATTTTTTTTAATAATTGCGTTATTTGAATGTTGACCAGTACCATTTCCTTATTTCAGGACTCGGATTTTAAGCTCATGTGTAACTCCGTGCCTGCCTTACATGTAAGAAAACTAAGGTAAGTAGAAAACTATTTTCCTGATTTGTTACAATCTAACAAACTTAAATCTTATTCCAGGTTCCAATGTTTCTGTTTTACTATTACAAATATTGCTCCGGATATAATTTTGGTATATATATCAGGATGCAGCAGTGGACAGAAATTAATCTTTTGCAAATACTGATTTGCTCCTTTCTCTTATAGGCGAAGTAGTTTATCATCCTCAACGGTAGGGTAGGTAAATTTTACTTTTATTTTTCCGGTCCCAGGTGTAACTGACTTCATCGACGACGTGATCCCGCAAGGAACGTGATCTCGCAAGGAATGAGGAGCGGAAAACAAAGAACGAAAATCATATTAGAGGACTATAGGTAAGCTTTTCTTCCAATGGGTTTCTTCGTTTTCCCCTTTTTTTTTAACTGAAAGTTTAACAAAATTTTTTTTGCAGAATCACTCGAATCGATTGAAAAGGACCAAGAAAACATACACATAAACAGGTAATGTCTTTTATTAACTTAATGCGAAGCTTTACTCAATAATTCTTTATTGTAGATAACTTATACCACAGGAATCGCAAAAAAAAAAAAACGAAATGTAACAACAGGAGATCCTTGCAGACCAGAGGCTAAATCTCGAATTAGTCGATATAGTCCTGCAGAGTGTTTACCTTTTTCACAGAGCGTACTACTTTTTTTCTTAAAAACTGATAGTAATTTGCACTTACTAAATAAACTACTGCATATGGATTCATTAATTTTACCTCTAATTCAAATTAAAAATTTTAATGAATACTTTTGATCTGTTTTAGATTTCATAAAAGATAAATATCTTGAGATTTAATACGAATCAAAAACAATCACAGATATCATAACTCAACATTATGATTTGGAAGAAATTAAAAGCCTGCAAACCATTGCTCCTGTTTTCTTTCATCTACAATCTATTTTCTCTATAATTAATTATGGAAGTGCTCCAGATCTTGGGCTTGTTCCAAAAAGGAAAAAAAAAACAGCATTTTAGGAATAATTTTGTGGTATTGTTTCAAAGCTATTCAAATTCTTTTTTCTATCGCTTTTCTTCTGCTTGATAAGCAACGGGGAGGAAAAAACCAAAACAAACAAATCGTTCGGAATGTTTTGATGAATAATGGGACCAAGAGAAATTCTATAGAGGGTTTTACTAAAAAGAGCTGCAACTTGTACAAGATTCGACTGACTGCTGCTATGAATTCCAGAAATTCGCCTTATTTTATTTAAATTGACTTAGAAATGGAGGGAGATTAAAAGCTCAGTGAGATAGATGAAAGCTAGGATAATATACAGATACGGCATACTGTGCTGACTTTACTACTATTCGAAAGACATACTTGCATACATCAAGTGCGTTCTGCATTTTGCGATTGCATCACTATGAAAACAATTCTATAACTGGAGTTATAAAAACACATTGCGGGGGCGAGTGTACCTTTGGAAAATGCACAGCGACGTATGGGGCATGAGCTCTGTAAACTGCCAACTTAATGGAAAGTCATAATTTACGAGCGAAAAATATATCGCACCCGCTCAAAGTGAACATTTGGACCGCTCGCATATCGTTGCATGGTGTATGTGTATATTCGCATCCACCACTCCACTCCACAGTCAGATAAGAATTTTGTTGTATTTAATAGCGTAATAAGTTTAGGAGAGTTCATTATTGCTTCGTTTAATGGCGCCTGGATAAAGCGGGGCTAGCGGAAGTAGAGGCAGTCAAGACAGGATATGCAATACAGTACTACCTACTATCCTCCCTCGTAGTGGTGTTGGTAAATTTATATTTTTCGAATTTCTACAGTACGTGAGGAATTAAATAGGAGTTATATAGGTTAATTGCATTTCTCTTCAGCTTTTATTGTGGGATATGCGCCCATTTGAAAAACGGTTGAAAGCGTATACGGATTTCGACACGGAATGGGTTAGTTAAATGGGCAACAATAAAATTCCGGGCATATTATTAGTTTGTAATATTTAAAGGAAGAAGATTTTTGAGAGTTGCATTTTTCATATAATAATGAACTAAATGAATTGAGCTCTCGTTTTGGTTTGAAATAAATAATATCAGGTGTCATGTCCGAGTGAAACTATATCACGTATGTATATTGATTCCCTATTAGTAAAACTGCAACTACACCCTTGACGTATCATCACAATGAATAACAACTTTATAATTTTATCTTGGCATGTTATCTAACCAAAGCCTTGCAGTGTTTGGAGGAACGCTTTTGACAAGAGATCAGAACTAAATTTATTGGAAACATCACAAGTACGTATAAACTACAAAAAAAATTTTAAGTACGAATTATAAGCTAAATGAAAAAACGGTTTTTCTTATATGGCGGGAAGTGTTGCCATATTACAACCCCTCCTGTTTCAGCGATATCTTGATGGAATGATGTCTCGTCTTCCAGATTTGGTCGTAGGCTCATCATACGATGCTGTGAGGGGTGTATCTCTTACACTCTTATCTACTATCTATCGACTGGTGGTAAAATTGCCTGATTCAAAGGACCATCGAAAGATTGCGCACAAAGATAATTTGTTAGATCTTTATGGGGAGATTTTGCACAAATATCTCCGGGGTGCCCTCCGCATCTATTGTCTTGGCCAGATCTCCAGGTAGCTTGAGTGTAGTGCGATAAATGACTTCTGCTGAAGTTGCTTTGACGTCCTCATGTAACTCATGGGGAGTTTCTTGATCCACTGCTGTGAACTATGAATTTGAGTGCTGCCTTAAGTGTGCGGTTGAAGGGCTCTATCATGCCATTAGTTTGTGGATGATAGGATGATGAACGGTTCCTTTTAATGCTAGTTCATTGAATAATACTAACTCAAAATGATGTCCTTGATCCGTGATGATTTCTTTGGGAATTCCAAACCTGGAAATTCAGCCAGATAAAAAAGCTTCCGCTATAGTTTCTGCGGTGATATCACATACGGGGATCGAAAGATGAAGCCATTGGAATAAGGTTCCACGATGTCCAAGTTTACATCCTGAAATCGTCCTTCAGGAAGTGGAAATTCAGCAATTGGAGTTCTCATGTGTCCTTGTTTCTCGCTTTTTTGGAAAGTGATGCATGTCGATGTCCTTGTCCAATTGCGGCTGACTTTGTTGATGCTTGCCCAGACGAATCGTTCGGTAAGGAGTCGTGTTGTTCTCTTAACTCCTTGTCATGTTAAAAACCGACCTTGCTTGACCAGATTTCACGGAATAGTTGCTCAGTACTGTCGGGAAGCGTCATCTCTTTAATTGCACCGATGTTGTAGAGTTGAGAAGATTTTGTAGTGCTTCATTGGTCTGTTGTTCCCTTGCCTAGAAATCATGATTGATGGGTGATGGTGGAGAAATAGCATTAACTTTTGACGGAGTGTTTGCTACAACATTGCTTCTACCAGAAAAATGAGGAATATTTGTCGTGAACTGTCCTATGAAAGTCAAGTGTCCACGTTGTCGTGGTGATGACTTCTCAGGTTTTTGCTGAAAGGCAAACGTTAGTGGTTTGTGGTGCGTGTAGAGCACGAACTGCTGTTCTTCGAGTAGATGCTGAAGAAGTGGATGTTAAGAAGATCTTCGTCGTAGCTATTGTAAATGATTTGTGCAGATGAAAGCTTCTACTAAAAGAATTCAAGGGGTTGGAATCCTTCTGAAGTTTATTGGCATATTGGTTGGAACTGCCCGCTAGAGTAGTCTGTATCTGTGAAGGCTGTCCCTGTATCCAGAGTGTTCGAAGAATATCATCAGAAACCAGCTTATTCGTTTGTTTGAGAAGCTGTGTTGGCCTCCTTCCAATGTCAATTAGAAGTCTCTGGAGTCTCCTCTGCTTAGACTCTTGGAAAGATGACAACAGCCGTTTCTTAAGAATTGTATGCGATTATTGATGATATCACAGACTTCAGTGAGGATGTCCGGATGCAAATATCCGATCAAGGTGAAGTACTTAGTGCTATTAGTAGTGATGCCGTTGATGGAAAATTAGGCGCCAAGCTGATAGAACCACAAGTCTGTACCTCGCTTCCAGAATGGTGTAATCCGCCAATTCAGCAATAGTATGTTAGCTCCTATGCGGGGGATTTCTTTTCTTCTGACGTCATCCTGTGTACCTTATCACTGGTGGATAACATAGGATGTAGTTGCACCTGCTTCGTTACTAGGAAGGCACCTTACCACTGGTGGGAGTAAAGCAAGAGTAGTATTTCTTAATATTGTTTAAAAAACAGCGCGACTGTTCAGTAACAGTAGATAATAATATTTTAGGTGGTTTCGGGGGCTATTCTGTTAACAAGACAGAAACTTTGCCTGCTGAACAGTAGGGCAAGTTCCAGTTTAATCACGACATAAGAAAAAGAGTTTTTGTGTGTATCGAAGGCAGGAGAGGTTTCTGGTAGCTTGTAAAAACTGTCAAGAACAATTTCACTACCTTGATTAAACGTTTCAACTATCCTGTTCAAAAAGTATATTACAAACATCATGGAAACTCTCTCATGTTCAGTCAATTCCTAAAAATGCTAAATCTAATGATCCCTCTCTCTCCTAAGGCTGACAGTGAACGGTGGCGAATTTATGACCATCGATACCTCGCCTGATACCTTTTATCTTCGTCACTCTGCACTGCAAGGAATAAACACCTCACAGTCTACATCTCTCGAGCGAGGTATCGTTGGGTTAGAGGGTAGAGAAGAAGCGTTCAAGGTCTATCTTAGGAACTAACTAGTCAGTCTTTGTGTTATTGCTTGATCGATGCCAATAGCAATCATTTTCATTCTGGCTAAGCCATTGATGATTGTTAACGCACGATTGATTAAATGCCTCCAAACTGATCACGTAATTCACGATCGCCAATATGAATTACATTCCGGGCGTCCAACCGGTGACTTGGGGATGCTGCTTGCTGAAGGCTGATATCAATGTCTTCATAATTTCGAACAGTCGGGGCAGTTGCGCTTAATATCTCGAAGGCATAGTCTGGTATTCTGCTCTTTTATATAAACTCCCAAAATTTGATCTGAACTAGTATTTTCTTATTTAGATTTCAAGATCCTGACCATCCATCTGTGTTACTTTAAATAGTTGTGGCAGCTTATATTCAAAATACCACTTAGACTATTCTCACAGTAACCTCTAACTCTAATAATATCATTGCCGGTGTACCGAAAGGTTCAGTATTGTTTGCCAATCATTTTTTTTCATAAATGGCCTATTATCTCTCACATACAAATCCAATTCACAGCTTTGCTGATGATAGAATCCTTGATTTCGCGTACTCATTTGAATCATTTGATTGACTGACGTGTTAATACCACTGATAATATTCGAGCACACACGATTGAATCGCCGAATCGAGTCCATTTTAATGTGTTCAAAACCCAAAACTGCCTGATCTTACTTTGAGTAAAGCCCAAATCCTCCGCACTATTGGCGAAGATAGGTGGTGTTAGTTGGATATTAACAAAATTTCCAGCTCAAAGTGGCATCAATTTTACTCTTGTTTTATTCTTTCACTATCGCTCTTAAATTTCCTATTAGCAAAAATCCATAGAAAATACACGGTGCTATACAAAGTGTAGCTGTCTGCTGCATCCTTGAGAATGCATCAAGATTTGAATTTAAATTGTGCAATTAATAAAAATGCATAAACTTCAGGCGTGTTAAAATATATTGTCGAAAACAAATAAAAGAAATATTTTTAGAATATTTTCAATCACTTTCTTATCAAATTACTCATTTTCGGACCGGAAATCTTAGAACAACTGTTGAAATTTTTCTCTACGCATGATTAAGGTAAACCTAAAAGTGGTGCCATTCTTGAGGCGACAATGCTCTCTCCATATTTTTATCTCAGTGGTCGTATTTCTTACGCTATTTTATTGCTGATTTCATGGATATTATTCTAAGGAGAGCTCTGATCTGATTCCTTCCTTTACGCGTGATAACTTCACACCGTCTCTATATCCATTTGCTCTTGATACAAAATTTAGCAAACCAGTGAAGACTACCATTACATCTTACTTTCATTTACAATTACATCTTACTATCAACAAAGAGATTAATATCTTTTCTGCATGATGACAACATTTCAGCACTTACATACATTATCATTGTTGTGTATCAGGATAAAACGCATAACAAATCTGGAAGAGAAATACAAAAGAATCCAGGAATACCGACTATTGATTCAAAAGGAAAAATCATTTGGGGTCAATTCTACGCGACTTTACAAACTTTGGCTTAACTATGGCCCTAATAGCTACCTCAAGATTTAATACTGTTCTTAGTATTCTAAAGTTTGGAAAAGAAATAAAACTAGATTGCCAACATAGTAGTTAAATTACTATTGACGGTCTGCGTGCGTGGATATGGGAACATATTTACATGGCTGTTAAGTGCATTTTCAGCGAATCAAGCAGAGAAATTGCGAGGAACTTCATTCCTCGTTACGTGGGTATTTGCACCCGAAAGGGCAAAGTATTTCAAAGTTTACACCATTGAGAAACTCTTTGAGTGTTGCTATTGTATAAATGCAAATTGACAGAGTAAACAAGGGAATTTGTGCAGACAGAACACAAAACTTTGTGGCGACCTTCATGGCAGTACTCATCAAAGGTGGAGTGAGGATTTAAGCAATGAAAATGCTACTTAATGAAATTGTTGTCCTGGTAAAGAATGGGTGTTGGAAACTAAAAAAAAAGGCTGCTGGCTGAACTTTGCACGAATCCCATTTAATGTAATTGACGCCGAACTGGATTAAATGGATGCTTTTTGCATTTTCCTCCATTTTCTGCAATCACAACTAGTTTTATTAAATATTAAAAGTGATAGGGTAATTTGTGAAATGTTTTCTGAAAATAAATTTTTAGCGAACCTCTGATGGAATTATTATATGTATGTCGAAATGGTATAGAAGAATTTGTATATTCATAGATGGGCAACACTTAATTAAAAAAGTAATTAAGTACGACTTAAGTACATTTTCATTATTTAAGACTTGGAATTAAATACCTTATAAATTCCCTACTTAGTACTTGGAATCATAAGTACTTGCCTCTATTTACTTGCACTTAAGACTTAGCTTTGTACTTAAGTCCCAAGATTTTTAATTAAGATTTCTGAATCTATTAAGTATCTACACTACGTATATGAAAATATCTAACCCTTCGTAGAAAGGCAAACAGAGTCTGTTTCACGGATCAGTTTTTTGCTGAGTTTTATTCAGTTTTGTTGTGTGTATGCTCTGCATTTGCTCCACTGCACTTTAAAGCGATTCAAATAATTTTACGAATAATTAGAAGGCACAACAAAACTGCACAAAATTCAATAAGAAATGAGCTCCACGACAGATTCTGTTTGATTTCCTGCGAAGGGTTAGAGATAGATAGGTACCTTTAGCTCAATACCACATTGAAAATTTGGTTTAATTTGGTTTAATTTGGTTTTTAATGGACAAGTGTAATTTTCGACCTATGTAAAAGTTGCGTGCTTACCTATTGTTAACCAATTTTTCACAGTCATGCGCGTCCATTTTGTGCTCGTGTGACATTGGCCTTAGATAGCTTTGTTGGAATCGTTTCGGAGTGCAACGGAGAAAATTAGTTTTGGCTTTAGATTTTGCGAATGGAGGAAACAACAAAACTCAACAAAAGATGAGCTACGCAGCAGATTCTGTTTGCTGTGCAACGAAAGGTTAGAAGTAGCAGGCTTTCGAAAATTGTTATAATTATTATATGAATATATATGTACCTTACCAGCTGCTGTTGCAGTACAACCTTTAGGTATATTGAGTTATTATTATTATTGAATTTTCTGCACACTGTTTCCATACATACCTTTATCTCCATAATTACTAAATAACATTATCTGATGTTTTTTAAATATTTATATAATAAATGCAGAAGTACTTGATTTGCAGAAGGGTG
>QYTT01094624.1:708-28084 GCA_006980735.1 Dasypogon diadema
GGAACAAGAGGGTTGATGACGTTGGTTGGTTCCAGAAGTAACCGGTCGAAAAAAAACGACAGCTGCACTGAATTTCTAAAGGAGGCATGTGTCTGAGCTCTGAGGAGACTTGTGAGAAACTCAATTTTGCGGAGTTTCCCACGAGCCGTGAATTAAGGCCGCTTGAGGGTCGTTGGGTATTTAAGGCACGTCATCTTAGGGGTTTTCGTCATTCGAAGCTCCAGGATTGCGAAGTTCATACGTATCTGGTGTAATATAGGGCAATCTTATAGAACGTGTAGTAAAATAAACGAAACTTTCTACGAGCATTTAATAATGGAAAATTCAAAGACTTACCAATACAGAAAAGTAATGAAACCCATGTTGGAGCGCAAGCGGCGCGCCAGGATTAACAAGTGCCTGGATGACTTAAAGGATTTAATGGTCGAGTGCCTGACACAGGAGGGTGAACATATCGTACGGCTGGAAAAGGCAGATATTCTAGAGCTGACAGTTGATTATCTCAGGAAAATTAAACAAAGAAGGGAAAAGGAAGCAACAATTGGATTAACAGAAAGTTTCCGCAGTGGATACGTCTATGCAGCAAACGAAGTGTCTAAGGTGTTGGCATCAACTCGAGGCATTGACATACACTTGGGGACCACCTTAATGACTCATCTTGGCTACAGGTTAAATCAGATTCAGGTGTCTGAATCCTTTGGCCCAACATTGCCACAGACGCAGCAACAACAATTCATGAAACCATTGAAGTTAGAAGTGGAGAACTTGCTTTGTGGTGACTATCCCTTGAGTCCTGCTTCATCCGGTTATCACAGCGAACTAGGGAGCCCAACAATAAGTGAAATACCCTTTTCAATGACGTCAGCAAAGAGCGAAAGCAAGGACAGAGAGGTTGTATGGAGACCTTGGTAGAAATTTTTATTATGAAGGGCTATTGAAACTTGTTTTATTGTTTTACTGTTTTTTGTTAGGGCTGTGAAAATTATCTGTGATTGATTTTTTAGCAAATATAAATAAATTTGTTTACATTGATTGTTATAGAAATTGATTTGTTTTGTTTTTTGTAAAAGGTAAAGTTTTTGAATTTCCAGAATTTCAAGATATTTCTGGCGATCTTAAATATTTATTCTGAATCCAAAGTACAGCCATATATGGGTACGGAGATGGACCCGGTGAAGTGAAATCTTCAAAACACACTTTCGTTTCGTAATATATTTATGCAGCAGTCATAGAAAAGTTGGTTCACTTCTGTTTGTCCTCTGCTAGAGCCTGGAGAATCCCATATTGAAGAGGATGTTGGTTTACAATGTGATGAAGCATTTGTTTGGGTTTTTAACCACAAGTGCAGAACACTAACCTGTTCTGCTAGAAAGCAATCAAATTAAATAATAATCTGTAGGTCTAGGGCTAACGCTTGCCTCGTCTGGTACAAAACTGAATTCTGCTCCAATGGCTAGGTATGAACGATCCCAGAGCGGGAAATTTTGTTCAATATAAAATGGAAACATCAATCCATCCATACTTATTATGCTTACTTACAATATTTCTTACGTGAATGGAATGATAGGTAAGCTGGCCAGCACGAACAGTCCTAATGCCTAATTATTGATGCAATTGCAACAAACAGGCCACTTAAGGTTAATTTATATAGCAAAAACATACGTTTTTATTGAATTATACGTATTTATTGATTGATGATATATGTAAAAAAAACAAAGAATGAAGGGGAAAGTAAAATTCCGTTACACCGGGGAAATTGACATTTAAAATTTTGTTGGCATATGTTTTGTCTTTTTTCATATTTTATCATGTTAGCTTTATCTATCCCGCTCGCACTATTTCCTTGCAATATTTTAATAATATAAGGTCTATTCCCTTACTTCTGCAAGTAAAATTTCTTGAATTTCCTTATTTATGTAGTGGGGGTTTACACTGCAGAAGTTAATGACATTTGCCGTCTGCCAGTAAAGAAAGTGCCAGGCAGAAGCAAGGCTACTGCAAAATCCTTGAACTTTCCTGCAAGAGGGGAAGTTAAGACGTCAGAAAAATTTAAACCCCAAATCGAGTTAGGGAACGACTTTCTGCGGTTTCACGATCAGGTATTGTAATTCCTGCAAGTAAGGGAACAGACCTCTATAAATTTACCTTTATTCTACTTTATTTTTCGAAAATCATAATTCATGGAGCCGTGGACTTTTAAAATTTGTCATTTATAAACTTATCTCATTCTAACTTCATTTCTTGGTAAGTAGACGCTTATTATATATAATTTTCATTAAAATTTCATAATTCAAGTAATAACAGTCATTATCACGTACACTCTGCGATTATAAAAGAAAATGGTTTAAATCCTAAATAACTGCAAACTGCAAATAAATATCCTTTATCATTTGCTCTACTTAAGAAATAAACCGTATTTTATACAAGATGCCAACCATCTAGAGAGGCGACATCTACTTGATTTATCTTACAATTCACAAGCACGTCAATTTAGCGTCAGCCATCTTCCACCAAGCACCAAGCCAGGCGTTGAGTGGATTTTTCGTGTCGATAATCAAGTCGTTCAGCCGCGCCATTTTCTCCGCATTTTCTTCGTGTCTTGTCGGTGTAATTCCTGAAAATCTTGTAAAAAGTAAATTAGATCGGCAGAAATTAGTGTTTAAGTTGAAAGTGATTTGTGTGAAAAGCTTTAAAGATTGTTTTATGTGAGAAGTTAGTGTTCGTTGTTACGTAAATCAGAGAAATTCGCCGGGGCCAGGTTGCCAAACGTTTGCTTGGTGATTTTAAATAAAAGTGCAAATTTGTAAAGCGTTAACAAAATGGAAGGTGCACCTCCTCCGGTACCAGTTCATCAGGGTCCACCGCCACCAATGAGGGGTGGTTATAGGGGACGTGGTGGGCCACCAATGCGTGGGTTTGATCGCGGGAGAGGAAGGGGGATGGGTCGTGGAGGCCCAATGGGTATGCGTGGTGGAATGGGAGGTCCTCCGATGATGAGAGGACGAGGAATGATGCGTGGGGGACCTCCGAGAGGAATGGGTTTCCAAAGAGGTTGTCCTCCAAGAGGTGGTGGGCCGCCTATGCGAGGTGGAAGACCCCCGGTACATGTGCAGCGTAAGTAGAATTTTTGATTTGAAATGAATACTAAAAATCTCTCTACGAAGTTGTGAATTTTTCAGCTCCGGCACAACCCCCACCATCTGCCGATAATACATCAGGGGCGCCAACTGCTGCAACCACAACGGCTCCCACGGCAACAACAAACACATCGCAGCCGCCACCAACTACTGCACCTCCGCCAGTTAGGGGCCTTCCACGCGGGCGTGGCGGACCGCCCTCAAGAGGTAGAGGAGCATACATACCAAGTACTAATGGCACAGCACCGTCACAAGACCCATCGAAAATGTCTATGAATAAACCATACCGTGGAGGGCCACCGAGAGGTCGAGGTGGATACGCTCAAGGGTTAAGCCGACCGCCACCGAGTCATAGTGCAAACACACAAGTAGCTCCGGTTCCAACTTTGAAACGTGGGGCACCGTCCGGTCCACCAGGTCCAAAACGCGGTCGATATGACCAAGGTCCTGGCAGCAGGCAACTAGTTCCAAAACATCATCCACAAGTTCAAGCCGTACATCCACCACCCAACGCATCATACAATAACTCAGGAGCTGTACAAAGGTTTGTAAATTTACCTGTGCGCTAAGCAGCTTCAAGCTTATCTAAAATTTCTCTACCTCTATCAAATAGCCACCATTCCGGATATCAGAACCACGATCAAATGCAATCGGTTGATCAATACAGCCAACAGACGTACACAGCGCCTCCGCCCACATCGGCGTATAATGGATACGGGCAATCCTCTTATGGTACCACCGCTGCGAGTGGCTACACTCAAACCACTGAGTATGATCACAGTCAATACCAAAATTACAAGTAAATAAGTTTTTCTCAAGTCTTGTCCTATGCCTCTCCGAGATCGCAGTCGCAGCCCCATTCACGTAGTGGCGTTCATTTCCATTTCATTGCTTTCTTGATTTGATTTTTCTTATTTTAATTTACTATCTACTGTTTTGGCAATATAAGTAATGTGGGATTTCTATTTGCAGCACATCTGGGTATGGACAACAAGATACCAGATATCAAGGATATGCACAGGACTACAGTCAAACATACGGTGCACCAGCAGTAGATTACAGTGCCCCTCCGCCTGATTACACACAACAGCAGACGTATGATGAGAGGTCCTATTCGAATTACGGTAATTTTAATATTTCCAACAAAATCTCGATAACTAGTCACTGTAAGGATATTAAAAACGGTGTAGGAATATAGATACACTCAAATAACGAGAGGATTTTCTGAAATCCAAATACATTCGTTGCATTACAACAGAAAATTTCATATTGCGGAACCAGTTGTATATTCAATTCTTCATACATAGCTCATTGCCTGGAATAGAATGCTACTGCAACTTCTAAAATATCCATCAAAAGTTTAGGCGCTATTCAGTACCCTTTGTTTTCTTCTGAACTCTTCTCTAGGTGCTGTAGCGGTGTTCAACGATTCTAGAAGTAGGTCATAATAGAACGGAACAGAAGTAAATGAAGACTATCAAACTTTTCAGCAAAATTGAGGACTTAAATGTGATTTTTCCCAGATGTGTGATTCTTCGGATATCAGATTAATCATGTTTGCCAAAGATCTCAATTCTAAATTCGACTTCATTTTTAAATATTTCGGTCCGAGTATCCGAAACTGGTTACTTCAATAGTCTTTTCTATCTGCTAGGTAAACATTAAAGTTTTTAAAATAAGTTTTTAAGAAAACTAAATTGTATTTTGTATTTATTACCCTTTGACTATCGGATAAATCCTTGTCAGAGGTGAATGCCGTGAGTCACAAACCCAGAAATGGGCTTCTTGTTGTAAAATCTGGATTTATGTCAGTTAACCTCAGAAGTTGCATGGACTTTTGACACTATACCACGTGCAGTACAAAGCGTGGCTGCTCGCTGATAGCTGTGTTTGCCATGAAGTTTTTGTTTTATTTCCAAAAAAGCACAGTAACAACGTGATCAGGGAGGGCTATCAGTGACCATACTGCACGTGCCCTGCTTAGATAGGTTTGATTGTAATCGAATCGAAGTTTTGTCTATTCAAAGTTTCCTCATAGACTCGGAAATCCATGCAATGGAATGACTATGATTATTATGGGTCAGGAACGGATTCATGTGATAGATAATGAGCTCATCTAAGTAGACGTCTTGTTTAGTCACGCTCCGTGAATTTCCATTATTTTTCCGCGGGATATTTTTTGGGGATAACGATTATATTATTACGGTGACAATTTTGCGACTGCGACTAAATTGATAAGCAATAGGTTTTGCCTTTCCTGAGAGGTGAAGGAACCGGGGCGATGACATTTTCTGTGATTGTCGGGTTCTTGCCAGATGTAGAAAATAGCTTTTTGGGACAACCATCATATCTCTGTCCATATTGGTCTCAATGCACGGAATTCTTAGCCCCCTTTGAGGAAAAAAAAGTCGAATATTCAGATATTGTGTCTCTAGTCTAAACTGTTCCAATTTTGCAGCCAAGGGTAGTTGGCAGTATTTTATCCAGTGGCATATTGAAATTGTTCTGACGATCTTCATTAAGAAAGTTTTTTTTCCTGCTTAGATGTGGTTAATCCCAATTCTCTTAGGAAAATTTTGTATGTGGATATTTAGAGCGAATTTGTTAAATTTACAATGTCTGCTAAGGTAGCACTAAAATCAAACTACTTTTGAAGCATCCTCTGATATTGACACTTTTTAGGGTTCCGTACCCAAAGGGTAAAACGGGACCCTATTACTAAGACTCCGCTGTCCGTCCGTCTGTCACCAGGCTGTATCTCATGAACCGTGATAGTTAGACAGTTGAAATTTTCACAGATGATGTATTTCTGTTGCCGCTATAACAACAAATACTAAAAAACAGAATAAAATAAATATTTAAGTGGGGCTCCCATACAACAGACATGATTTTTTTGCCGTTTTTGTAGATAATGGTACGGAACCCTTCGTGCGCGAATCCGACTCGCACTTGGCCGGGTTTTTTTTTATCTTTTTCAATAGTAAAAAAAAAATGTGTTCTGAATTACTCGGATAGAGTTAACGAACGCAAAATTGAACACTCAAGAAGGTGTTTTGGTTTCAAAAATAAAAGGTCTGGTGAGTGATTCCAAAAGTAAAATAGAATAGAAGAGAATAAGTGAGTGCACAGAACAAAAAGATCAACTTGAACACAAAGTAGCAAAGAAAGTTACGAACTCATTTCTTGATATTAGGTCCATGTCGATATCAAAATTGTTATCGATGTTCGACATTTTGCGCGAGCGGAGTAGCAACATATGAAGGTCGCAACGGAATATCCTGTGATAGTAGTTGTGGTAGTACTTGTGGTAGTACTTGTGGAATGATTTTCCACGTTCAATTGTAGGCAAATTCTCCTTATCCTAATCGATAGCTTTCGTCTCACAAGTCTAAGCATCTCCATTCCAAGCTCCACATCACTTCTGCATGACAATCTATTCGACATTCAATTATTGCCTTAATCTCTCGCTTCTGTGAGAACACTTGCATCAGGAATCCGATGTGGCGGAAATAAACGTTGGTACTCCTCTCCCACAGTCAAAACATATTGCATTCACATAATCCATACATTTAGTTAATAAGAGTATATTCTTCGTGAGAAATGTAAGCCATATTTCCAAACCCCTCTTTGTCTGAAAAACACTTGAATTTCGAAAACCCCGATAAAATAGTAAAAACATTTTTACTTGTATTCAGAAGGAGGTTCAGGTCCATTTGAGAATTTGTTGTAGATTAATAATCGCGCATTTGCTACCTATTAAGAAAAAACAAAATAACTTCCAAATACAGTAATGTTTATCTTTTTTAGTCAATAGGTAGGGCAGGTGTTAAAATAATCACTTTAAGAAACAAATTAATTACATTTATAAGCCTGAAAAATTTTGCATGGACGATTTGTAGGTAACTTAATGAGCAATTCATTTACGTAGAAAATGAAAAATAATATTAGAAAAAGTTCTGGACACGGATGGGTCCAGTAAGTCTATTTTGTTTACTACTTAAAATACTATAGAGATCCGATTCTTTATTCTGATCCGGATTATTGAAAATTTGAGTTGACCACTCAATTTCTATAATTAGGAAAAGCCAAATGAACCAGGAAAAATCAAGTTCATGTTTTAACGTTCTGAATTATTCAATTTCATAGCAATTTGATGAAATTTTTCGGATTTCAAATTCACCGGCTATTAGCCAACCTTTAAAAGGTCAACTTATGTTAAAAAATTCAAAGATCTAGATAAGAATAAAGAAACGCACCTAACATGGATTGGGACTCCAAACAATGGAATATTCACGGAGTGAAATTACTGTGTAACATCCCACTGGGTTCGCAAGTACTATTCTCGTCAGTAGAAATTGTCTCAACCACTGGTACCCGCGGCCTTTGCAGGATTTGATCTTTTCTATTTGAGCTATCTTTTGTTGACGTTTAATTGTTTAAAGGTTTAAGTAAATTCTCTATTTCTGCTTCCATCAGATTTCTTATGTTCGATTCATACATCACAGGGTAGTTTGCAAGGTTTAAGCAATATCAGAAAAATGAAATGGAACTAAAAATAATTTTTTGCTCTAATGTAATTTACTCAGAGTTTGCGTTCCAATTGAGTTAAAAAAAGTTTGTATCAATTTTTAGGGCGTTTAATCATTTTATTTTATATCATACTAACTTTTAATATAATTGTTGACTTTAATTATAAGAACACATATTAATTTCCATATTCATATTTTTTTAATGAATTGTTTCCAGATACTCAATCAGCGTACACCCAGGGTTATACAAATCCAGCCACAGGTGGTTACTACTAAATAATATAATTTTAATCATTGGAACCAGTAAATGTGAAAATAATATTTTTAAACCTGAGATAAAAGTTTTAGGTTTGACCTTTAATATTAAAAGCAAAAAGATGAAATTAAGGATAACAAAGAAATGACCTGACCGACGTTCAGTTTTACTGAAGAAATTTTACAAAGGTTATAATAATTAAAACCGAATAAGACTAGTTTTAGGGGACAAACCCACCCCAAAGGAAATTATTGACGCAAGTTTTGAAAATAATATCATTGTATTTAAAAATTGGGAAACTTACGGCTTGTGTTTACGTCACAATAGGAAATGTTTTTTGTTTTACATATCTGCTATGTTTCTACCAGCACTTCGATGCAAACTGTAATTTAATGGCTAAAACAAAAAGAATACAAGCGAAAATTCTAGTCTGAAATAAAAGTGTTGTTTTTATGCATAAAAACAGAAATCATTTGATGTTTGGCAACATCAAGACAGATAAATATTATTGGACGAGGAAATGTTCCTTGATTTCGTTTAGATTTCAGACAAAATAATTAAGGAATGAAAAATGCTTAATTTTTTATTATTAATTTAAGCTAAACATTTACACATTATTCTAGCTTTTAAGTAAAACACAAAGTTTAAATCTTAAAAACAAATCTATTTCCACGACTTTTACAATAGAGAGACTATGCGGATTTTTTTTAGCTTAAATAATTTTTACTTCTTGATTATAGTATTTTGTGTTCTTCAAATTTCACCTTTTCTTGACTATTTAGTGGTAAAATAAAAGCAAGAGCATATTTATATTTCTCTCTGTATTTGATTATCTTTATATGTTAACAAAAATATTAATAAAAAACATTTTAAAAAATCAATGAAAAGTAAACATGTTATTTATATGTTCAAAAATAAAAATCCTCTTAACAATTTCATGCTGATTTGAAATGAAAAGAACGAAAAGTAAGACTGAAATTAATTTGCTAAACGATGTTTAGAAAATTATTTTATTTTCATTGTTATATGTTATTATTTATTATTTCGACAACTACTTTAAAAATAACTTGCATATCTTCCTAGTGAAGCATTTTAAAACGTTAAAATTCATCATTTTCAAAGTTTTATGTCTACAAAAAAAGAATTTTAATGTATTTATTTATTTATTTATGTTATAGCCAATTATAACTTGTGGGCTATTTTGTGATGAATAAAATACTAGAAGCTAAACGAAAGAGCAAAAATATATATTGAAGGAATATACCGTCCTTTCTAAAACAAATATTTATGAAATATGTACATAAAAATCTTGAGAGATGGAAAAAATAAACGAATGAATAATTAAATTAAATGGTCCTTAAAAATAAAAAAGATATCAAAGAATATTATTAAGATATTAAATCACTTGCTCCAAAAAACAACAACCAATTATACAAAAAAAGTAGAAATATGGAATTTGAAAATGAAGACACAAAACTTTTATATAAAAATCTTTATTCGAATGAAAAAAAAAACAAACTCGAAATAGCCCATTCTTAAATTGACTTTTGTTATTTATTTTTTATTTCGTTTTTAAGTATTTCATAAACGTTTAAACTTTATTTAATTTTTATAGAGATGTTGTTTGCAGAAAGCGTACTGTTTCACACTGACATATTTTTCAATAATTGATATATGGTATACTGGAATGAAACCAATTCAATTGTTGTTGTTAACATAAGATTTTCGTATCACACTTTAAAATGCTACTAAAATATGAAACTGGCCTAGACCAGGGCTATTCAATTTTTGGTAGATCGAAGGTCGCATTAAAAAATATATATAATAATCTGAGGGTCGCATCTGGGAATTTTAGGCTTAAAAAATGTATAAGTCGTTAGATTAAAAATAATGAAAGATTTGGAAAATTCGATTTATGCGGCCGCGTGTCGAACAGCCCCTGGTCGAAACAATTGGATAATATTGTTCGAACATTACTTACATGTCCAATCGGATTTATAAATAAGTGAAGCCGTTTCGATTGAGTGATACGATTACCCTTCGAAAAATGGATAGACGCCCAAAGTTCAAATCAAATAATTGCTGTTTCTTTTCGTTTTAAAATTTGAACTTAGAAATTGTCTAAAGACACGGTTTAAATTGACATCACTCAATCTGTTAAAAACGTGCCTTGTGTGCGTTAATTGTGCATAGTAAAAATAATTTTCGCAGAGCCACTATTTCGTATATTTTCATTCAAATGCATTAATTTATTGACCATTCTTCATATAATAGGCAGTAGAACATAAATCATTCTAAATTTTATCTCTGAATAGAAAATAATGGCTAGAAACAAAGATTATTATATTGTTTCTCGATTTTGATAAAAAAAGAAAACTTTAGATTTATACTGTTTGGAGTCAATTATATTTTGTATTTTGTTGCGAGTAATGAAGGAATTATGTGATAGAAAGTACCAATTTATCTCGTCTCTTAATTTATCCAAACCTGTAAACGTGTGAAAATTTCATCTACGAAAAAAGGTATGAATATATTTCGTATTTCCCTATTTAAGGTGATATTTTCTTGGCGCTCTTTTTGGCCATAAATCTTTTTTTTAAAGGAATTTAGGCTAGGACTTTTTTCTTCTTTTTGTGTAGGTTTTTATTCATTTTTTGTGGTAGTGTCCTACGAATTCACACGTCTAAACAAATATCTCAGCATTTCTTGAACCCCAGACAAGCTTTCTAGAGTGGGCTTTCTGTACACTTCGCGACACAATTGAGTTCAAAAGACCCCAGTATTATTTAGTGTGTGTAAAGTTGTGATTTCAAAGTAACACGAATATTTTTACGCGTGCACCTATGTAAGAAATTATAATAAGAGTGGTAAATAATTGTTTTAAAAGAAATTTTAATGGAAAAAGTGACATTGATTGAATTCAGGTTATTTTTAAAATTAATAAAGAAATAAATGTCAATATTTTTTTAAATAATGAATATAACCTTTAATAGTAATAATCTTAAAAATTATGATATGATTATAATAATGTGACGATGAATTTCATTCCAACTTTTCCTTATGAAAGATATTCGTTCTCTTTTGTTGTAATATTGTTTTTGACATATACTTTTCGGGAAAGCAACCCACAGATGTTTTCTTTAACTTTAATATCAGGATACAAGACTGATCAGGATAAAATTTAACAGCGTTCACTTTACACACAATCTGACAACTTTCGCCTCATGAAAACTGGGCTCATCTTGCTGCAAAATCCAATCTATTGCTTCCGTAAAGTTAAGTTTTTGTATGTGCAGCATTTTTTTTGTATTTATTGGAATTTTACCTTGCTTCTTTTATGATAATATCCATAGAACTAAGGAACCACATAAAAGCAAATAATGGCGTTAAAAATGCGTAAGGAAAATCATAAAAAACCGCATGAAATGAGATCCAGGTGTGAACATTTCTACTCTTAGACTGCATTTACTTTATTATTTGAAAATATACTTTAAAACTTACGGAAAAAATATACTTGCAATTTTTACATTATGCAATATATTTAAATGAACTCAGTTAAGTGTTGCGGAGTGTATGCATTTTTTTTTTAATGAATTTTAATGTTTTTGTGGAAATGTTATATATAAAATAATTATATTCCCAGAGCTTATTTTAAAAAACGAAAACAATCAAATCAACTTTCATAAATCAAATGAAAACTTGACCTACTATACCTAATAAAGGTCTAAAAGCAAATCAATTTTGATATAATTTCTTGGCATTACGCCAAGCATTTGTCTTTTTGACAATGCAGTTTAAATTTTGTTTACTGTGCGCTTTAAAAGGCGTATTTGTAAAAATTCCTACTTATTTTTATTAGAAGTAAATACATACAGTAAGACCCCCTATAACACGGTACTCGTATAACGCGATTTTGTAATATGTGACTCGGTAATATATAACACGATTGTATTATTCTATGAATATAATGAATAAAATTTTTTTTTTTGTTTTAAAATTAAATAAAATGCGCATCATTTTCTATTACATTGAGAAAAATCAATTCTAATTAATTGTAAATATTTGCCCACTGGGTCCCCTATAACCTGGATCGCAACTTCCGCGTTGTAGAGGATCCTACTGTATTTGATATTATCGCCACTTAATTACAAAAGTATCCTAATTTACTTTTATTGTGTTATTTTAGAAAGTATATTAGTTTTGTTATATTTAAGAAAATTCCGAAATAGAAGTTTTTGCTTTGATATCAAAATTACGATAAAATATGCCTTATTAATATAATTAGTTCATATTAAAGGTGTTTATACTCAATCTACAAATAGAATTCCGATAGATCAGTAGCTTATATTGGAGTTCCTTCCTTTAAAAAGCTCTGTTAAAATCGTGAGATTTTTAATGCAAAGGAAGATAAAAATGTGAAAAATTATATTTATACTAACAAGATATCAAAAGTCACAAGTAGGGGCCTATTACAATCCAAGTCTTCACCTTCATCTTCAACTGTTCTAACAACAGTTAGTGACGACAGATATTTACGCCATAGACCTTGGCTAGTTTGTAAAAAACTTCGCCAAGTCAACGATTAACTGACTTCATGGAAATTATGCATAGCTTTTAGCAATAAAACACATATTTTCATTTCATTTTTTATTTGTAATAAACTGATAACTTTTACGATTAAAATCAAATGGCTTAAACCCAAAACAATATGTAATTTACATTATTTTTGCCTGATAGACAGGCTAGACTTAACCATGAAGCGGGGGCGAACAACCTAAGAAAACGAATTTGGAACAAATTAGCCCATTTCCAAACATCACGAATTGTTACGAGCCTAAGACTTGGATTGGAATAGGCCCTAAATATATTTCAACACATGGACATCATTTAATTGCATTAAGCCTAGAAGATATATGAGACGCGAACTTTTTAAAGTCGATTTCCTCATAACTTCATTTCATGACACAGTGCACTCTACTTTTAAATTCACGATATTATGAGAGCCTAGGAAAATTTTATATTCCAATTAAATCCATACAAGAAAATAACTGATTTCATGGGAATCAAGTAGTTTTTATATATTTACAAATTAATAAAATAAAAATGCTCAAATTGTCTATGCAGTAAGGTAGTAGGTCTGTGGGTTTGAAAAAACCTTGCTATCCGAAGCAGCCAGCTTTAGTTAGAAAAGCGTATGTTTCAAACTTTATTTTCTTCAATTGCCAGAAACATAAATTTTCTAATCTGGTAAAATAATGACTCGACTGACTGACTGTTCAACAGAAAAAGGTTTTAGGATTTAAAGTTTTGGTTAAATTTTGATTTATTTGGAAATAATTAAAATAAAGTCATGAGATGTGTATAACAGTAGAATGAGTAAAAAGCGATAACAGGGACAAGTAATAAAATGGGAAATAATCAAAGAAGTGTGTGTTTGAAATTATAACATCGAAAATAAATTGCTCGTTTGACAATCTTTACCGGATTTGAAACATAAACACAAACAACTGCAATGAATACACCGCAAATAGGTCTCTACAAAATTATCGTGAAAGTCGAAATGAATAAAAATCGATAATTTATAGTGGACAATCTAATGTTTTTTTTACAAGATAACATAATTTCACTCTTTTTAATAATATTTGTAACAGAAAACTAAGAATACTTATTCATTCGTCTTTGTCCTAGAAATTGTAATATTACTGATGATATCGCGTAATTCGTTGTCGAGTTAAATTTCTTGAGTTTACGTATCGTATCGTTGCAACGTTGTCTAACCATTTATATAACGAAAAAGAAATTATACAGATTTTGATTAAAATCAGGCACACGTGTGATCTTCAAACTTCCAATTAAAGTTATTTTTATTTTTTCCGTTCACATGATAAGCATCCCTCTGCATATTCTGATATAAATGTGATCGAAAAAAATATTAATTAAAGTTTCCGTTTATGTCTACTCCTTGTTGATCACTGTATTTTTGCATAAGAGTTAACTTTTTTTCTTTATATTCACAATGACTAACTTGACGAAATTAAGAGATAACACATTGCTCGGTTTTGTAGGTGAATAGAAAATCACTATACCGTGATATTCATTTATCAATAAATTATATAGTTTCTGCCATTTAGTGGAAATCTTAAAATGCACAGTTACAAAAGTTGCATGTGTGTCGAAAAGAAGATTTTTGGGGATTTGAATTAGCAAAGTTGTGATAAACATGTTGTGAGAATATAGTAGAACTAAAAAACAACAATTATTTTTAAAAGAACGAAAATGTTACTTTTCTACACACAGTTGTTTTTGCAAATATGTGCACGCAAGCATTTATGAAGATGCCCACAGGTCTATAGAAATATATATGACTTCAAACAAAGCAAATTAATTCATTTTTGTCTCCTTGTTAGAATAGCTTGACTCATCAATTATTATAAGCCAATTTCTTTGAGTGCGGTGATGTAAATCGATATAATCACTATCAAGTCGAACATGTTAAGGTAGATTCACGAACATGAAAATATGAGGAGATGTGCTTTAAAACTTAAGAAAATATTCGGTCAGGTGCTCGATAGAGACAGAACTTTCGCATACAATAATAAATTTTTTCTATTTGCGTTCTGTTAGTTAACCAATAAATCTTTCATATGCAATCATGCAATTACTTTCCATAGTTAGCAAAATTTAATCCCAAAAATTCAATATCATGTAATTCTCACATACCTTTTTCCTCCAAAATATTTTTTTTGCATTTAAAAGAAACAAAGAACTTAACTTTTCATACCCTCAAGAAAATGAATAATTTTGGAATTAATGATTTTTTGAAATCTTTAGGAATATCGTAATAAAATGACCTTAAAATTGACATAACGGTTTACTCAAATAATACAAATAAAAATGATTTTCCAAAAATGGTTTGAAACGCTTACTAGTTAGAGGGAATAATAAACTTTTTATAGGAGTACTACTTTAGTACAGTTCTCAATAAGAATTGAATTTTCCTAACCTTGGAAGACTAACAAATATTTTTTTCTATTTTGACAAAAAAATTTAATATACATACCCAAAAAATGTTTAAAAATAAGAATCCTGGATTATAAAAATATTTTCAAATTACATTATCCAAATGATCAAAATAAATAATGATGGAGATAATAACAAAAGAAATAAGAAGAAATAAATATAAGAAAGTTTTATTATGTATTCGAAAAAGAAACAGAGAAATGAAAAACAAATGTAAACCATTTTTGAAAAACCACCAAATATTTGAAAGCACTCATTGCAAGGTATCTATTTTTATGAGAAAAGAAGTAATTATAAGTTACTTTTCTCATATTAGAGAAATTATTACGTATGCCTGTGAATATTATTTGACTTCTGAACATAATAACTTAATCTTATTAAGACGACCATGGAACCATGGAACATTTGAAATTAGTTTAATGAATTCTTTCTAAACAGAAAATGAATTGATACTTCTGCAAAAGAAAAAGAAACAGCTATGAATTTCAGTAAACCGACACGAATAAATTAGTAAATTTAACGAATTAACAAGATAAACAAAATGAAGAAGAGAATGTGTTTAAAATTATAAAATGGAGCAAAGTGAAAATGGACCAGTTTAAAAACAAATTAAATAAGGATAAAAGAGGCTTTAAGTACTAAAGAAAGAAACGTAAGGTAGATATTACTGGTAAGTTTAATTTTATTACTAACTTTTTTTTAAGATAAACTAATTAAATAGACTGAAGTTAATTTCTTTCAGAAGTGATATGAATGAATAGTTATTAAATTGCATTACATTTTTTACAGAAATTAAGGAATTATTAAAGATACAACGGTGACTGCGATTTTCATCTGTGATATTTAATCTTTACATTTAAAGAGCATTTAAAAATATACATTTTATAATGTTTACATAAAATTATTCTTTTTTAGAAGGAACCGCTATTAAAAAGGTTGACATTAAAAAGTACTGAACGCATTATTTACCCTCGTGATTAACAATTGATTTAATCAATTTTAAATAAAAACATGATTGCACCCACCGATCAAAAACAAATCTGTAAAGAGACAATTTTAAGTATTCATCGCCAAGTCGATGCGAACAAGGAAAAATAAGAAATGGAATATATAAAAAGCACGAGTTAAGCAAATGAATTATAGTAAATAGATTGGAAGATAAATGTGCTTGTATTTATTTTTTAAAACATTTCAAAATTGGAATAAATACTTTTGATAAAAAAAGAGATTATAAAAGATCAAATTAAAATGAATTTCCAGTTATTTATAAAACAAAAAACAAACACATAAAGAAATAAGTGACAAACCATTAACAAGAGCAAACAAAGAAAAGAAAAGAAAATAACAAGGAAGCAATATTAAAATCAAAAATATAACAAAATACGTTCAGCTATCAGCTTCAGAAAAAATGAAATCTTTTAGACTAAGTGGTGCCAAAGACTTGCGGATACGATCCTACTCTCTCTGTGATAAGCCTTTGTTTTAGTTATTTAATCTGAAACACGGATAATTGAATTTTATTAAATAATATTTAAATATACAAAAAAATAATAAAACTATTGAATTTTTTTCAAGTAGCGTCAGTACAAAAGTTTTAACAATGCAATTTTATACACGTTATAAAACGATTTTATAAATTTTATTAAATTTCAGCTAAAGCACAGAAATTTATATAAAAAAAAAAACAAAGAAAATGAAATTTTAAGCTATTTTTTTTCTTTTATTTATTTGATTTGGTGATATTTGTAATTAATTGTACACATCCGAATAATTTTTATCATTTATTTATTTATTTCTGAGTTTTGTTTATTACATTTATATATATATATATATATATATATATATCTAAATATGTTCTTTCTAATACTTTTTTCTTTCTTTAAATGACTGATATGCAAATATTTACAATAAAAAATACATTTTCAAGGTATTGTCTTTGATTTCCCGTAAATTTCAAAAATATATTTAAGAACATATTCAAATAAATTAACTAGGTACGAGGTAAGTAGTATTGTATTGTATTATTCCATGTAGCGGAGAAAATTAATCATGCCATTTTTTCCGCTTCAGTCTTGGTGTTTTGAATATACGTTGTTATTTAATATTCGCAAATGGTTGATTACAGTTTTTTTTATTTGCAGTTCCAGTTGTTACCGCGGGTAAGTTATCATTTCAACTTTCGAAGAAGAAGGTTTATTAGTTTAAGGGAAAAAGGGATCAGGTGACCTCGAAATTAAGCCAGACAAGATTCTGGTGAGAAACAATAACAGCTTTTCGCGGTTGAAAAGATATTTGGCACCAGAAAAGAAATACTTTTCAGACATGAACGATGTGCACGGAAGTAATAAAATCATAAAATTGCACATCGCGATCATGCGAGTAAAGGTGTCAGGATTCTTCTCAAATGAATGTAAAATGAAATATTTTGGCCTGCATTTGGGAGTTCCAAAACTCCCCCGTAAAAGGAAGTAAGAATTTTATGAATATTTAAAAAGTTTATTTACTCTGAACTAGGGCTCAGAATTAGTGAGTTTTTCATTCGTGGTGCGCGAGTTGAGAGAAAAAGTCGTGAAGTAGAAGTCTAAAAGGATTAAGAGATTGAGGAATTATAATAAATCGATAGCGGTGAGTGTTTAGTTATAGCCTAGAATTTGGGGTAGACTTAGTGTTGGACAAATATAGATTTGGTGTAGTTAACTTTATCCGCTAGGTTAAGTAGCATGTTTACGTGCGCGTGTGATATAAAGTGGTCCCCCTGATTGGCATATGTTGCTAGTGGAGTGTCTAAGTGATTTCATCAGGGAACTCCGTAGTTTGGGGCATATGTTGCCTAGAACGTATGTCCGTTCTAAAGTTTGAGTGTGGGAAGCATTTGTTGCCTCGAGTGTAAATCGTATAAACACTCATTGAGTATTATAGAATACTCATGTTTTGTTTCCGTAACTATTTGCAGAATGCAGGCAGTGACTGGCGACTTAAGGACGAGTTGCATCTGGCCAATGGAAATTACTAATGTTTAACCTTGTTATTTCTGTTAATTACTAGAATAAGATGAAAACAATTAAACTTGTAATTCTGATATCATCTCTCTTTATTTACACAATATTATACAGTTTAAGGAATTCCATATCCTCATTCAGGGTTTCCTTGTACACCATAGTGTGAGGAGTGTCTTTTCTAAACCTTATCCATGGATTTTCAGCCAATAGATCACTGCTTTTCCAAGCTGAACAATTGATCTACAGGTTTCTTGTTCCATTATGTTCTTTGTGCGTGCATTCTGAATAGTTTCGTAAGAATTTGAAGTGAGAAAGTTCAAAAGATATTTAGGCCTACTTACGATGCGGAGCTACGAAATGCTTGACTTACAGCACTTCTGCACACAACCCCTTTGCCATTCAATTTGCCTACACCACTTTCGAATCAAGGCCCGTTCATATTATCAAGCATCAATCAGCACGACGAATAACCCTTAATATGTTTCAAATGAGATCATATCAAACGTACCATGGAGGTTACACCACCATCAGTCTCCGTCAGCAAGAATATTTGCCGATACCATGCGTGTTGTGTCTGAAAGTAGCTGACGTAGTTGTGTAATGTGAAATAGTTTCCAGCAGGCTCATTCGTGCTTAGAGTCGTTTTGTTGTATTTAATTGGAAAATGGATGTGGAAAAATGAATTGAACTAGTTAGGGAAAACTGTTCTTATATAATTTAGAAGACAAAAGATACAGTGATCAAGAAAAAAAAGGATGTGGCACGGAGGGAGATCGCAAAAAAATTGAACACATCAGGTAAGTAATCATAAATTTTATTAATTGATAGTTATAATTATTGCATCACACCTGCCGGTGAACTAAAAAATCAAGCAAAAGTGTCTAAGGAAAAAAACAGCTTCCTAACTATTACCTCTTTGATGAGACAATGAATTCATTATATTAGATGAAGGATTCGTTCACTCTTACGTGGTAATTATTATTATACCATTTATCTTTTGTTGGTATAGATATGTATTCTTCTCGTAATTTTAATATAATTGCGTTGCATACTTCCACAATAATATTTTGTACTGTACTTAGTCCGAGTCGGTAACTAAAAGCAATAGATTTTAATTACCGGTAGCCAAAAACCTGAAAAACAAGATTAAAATGGTGTTTTATTTAAAAAAAAAAACATATATGACACGTTTTGTTTAGACACAAAGTGTAAAACAAAACGGAATGTGACAAGAGATGGATTTCGACGAGTGATGAAGAAACAGAAAGAAACAAAACGAGTTTGGCAACTACAGTTTGCAATTGTCGTACAAAATATGGTCGGAATAATGATTTAACTTCATCAACTGTGGAGAGATTAATTAAAAGATTTAAGGAGACTGAATCAATTAGTGATTTTAAATACTTTGGCCGTTCTTCCACAAGTCGTACAACACAAAACATCGATACAGTTGGTGAGAGTGTTGTTGAGAGTCCACAAACATCAATTCATGGTCAAGAATTGGACATTTCGAGAAGCTCTCTACAGCGTATTCTCACGAAAGATTTGCATCTTCATTCTTACAAAGATCAATTGACTAAAGAACGGAAGTCTACTGACCACACGCAGCGAAGAGACTTCGTGGAATGGCTTATGGAACAACAACAATTGGAAGCTGATTTTTCGAACGAAATCATCTTCAGCGATGAGGCTAATTTTCACCTTGATGGCTTGGTTAATCGACAAAATTGTCGCATTTGGGGTTCAGAAAATCCACGAGTGATTGTTGCATTGCATCCGCAATGTATCATTGTTTGGTGCGGAATCAGGGCTGGATGCATCATAGGACCATTCTTCTTCCAAAATGCAGCTAGTCAGACAATAATAGTTGATGGTGCTCGCTATCACGATATAATAATCCAGTTTTTTGTGCCTATATTGCAAGATATGGATGTGGACGACATGTGGTTTCAACAAGACGGTGCCACATGGCATACAGTCCGAGAAACAATTCAATTACTGTGCGATGTGCGGTTATCACGCGTACGGATTGATCTGCAAGAACTCGGACCAGAGGTTTTGTCGGGGCTATATCTATTGAAGTAGCGATAAAAGAGCGTAAAGGCGAACGACATTACGTTGGTACTCCATAAAATCGATTTTAGAGATTGTCTCATCGCCAATGAGCTTAAATGCCTTCTTTTACTGATAATGCCGTAGGAAGCCCAGGGACTTCACCGCATTCTTTACAATAGCAATAAAAAGAAGAAAGAGAGTGGGAGATAACACAGAGCCTTGCGGCACACCGGCATTAATAATATAAACGTTAGTGATAACACCGTTCAATATAACACAAATGTAGCGATGTAGCGAAGACAAGGATCAGGACTAAATGCTGGAAGCTTGGCCAAAAGAGTAGAGTGCCAGCCGTTAATAAGGGTCTCAAAGATTCTAGACGGAATCAAAGTAATAATTAAATATTTTTTGAAGCATTTTCCTCAGAAGTTTAGCCAGAGAAGACGCGCAGCATTTTAGAAGCACGTGTGGTGGCTGTCGAAACGTTAAGTACTTTAAAAACTTCATGCGTGCAAAAATGAAGGGACCTTGCTGGATGTTACGTGAGTTTATTGATGGTGGATTTTGCGTACTATAGGTAGAAGATGCGAATTTGTGGCGAAATTAATAACTAATACATTCGCCTTTTCCACTACAAATGAGTGGCGATGTAGAGGAATAAGTGAAATTGTTTTTAACAGACTTTACAAGCAACCAGAAGCCTTTATTCTCTCTACGAAAGGATTCTTATTAATCCGTCTACGTTAGAAATTAGTACCAAGCAATAAACTAGGGCACAAATTCTGAAGACTACACTGCTTTTGATTCTATGGACTATGACTACAGCAGCGACTCATGTAACGATTAAGTAACTTAAATTAATCACAGGTAAGGTGTAAAATAGTAACGATCTGTACTTTTGTCCAACTGCATAAATTAAATTTTAATCCATTCTAATTTTTCTCTACGGTTTTTCTAGTCAAATTGCGCTTTAACCCCACACCTTTGTGGCCGACTTGCAGTTCAAAAAGTCGTAAAAGGTCATAGAAAAGTGAAAGCAATTGTCTTAATTTGGTTTGGTTTGTTATTCATAAGGGCAACAACCTAGTCCACCCTTTCTGGAAAGATTTCTGATACTGTTTATCCTAATTTCGTACAAATCATTTCATATCTTTTTCAATTGCTCCCTTGCATCACCAAATGAAGTGTGAATCCAGATAAAACAGGCACAAAACCAATAAAAATCTCTCACGCGAGAATCCACAATTACCAGTCAGCATCTTCAGTATGACCTCCGATAACCCATCCTCCATAATCACACGTTTCTTGTTTGAGTTTCCACGATACCTCGAACTTAACTTTTCTTGTGACACGATGCCATCTCGATTACGATCCCACCGAGATTCCGTAGAAGTCGTCGCTTTCCTGTGGGAGCAAGAAATCATTACTAAAGCTCCGATGTTAACGACTATTGCTATTGCCTATAAATGATCAAATCCATTCCGGGAGGAAAAAACTCGTTTTTGCCTTAATCACCTGTTTTGACTGTTCTCTCACTGTTTTGATGGCTCCAGCTTCCGTAAATAGAAGAAACCAACGACTTAGCCGTGATGAATGAAGGCAAGGTAGACAGGGATGGTAACCAATTTCTTGGACATTCTGAATGGATGAATGGCCACTGTCCTTTGTTAGATTCTTTGTGTTGTGCACAGTAATATACATTTCAATGGATTTTCTGGATTCCGTCTTAACGACGAAATTGGTCTAGGTAAAAACTTGCCAACTCTCTATGCGCTTAAATGGGGTAGAATAGATTTGCGCTGCGAACGTGAGCAGAATACCCCGTGCCCTCTCAATGAAGCTATAAATTTACCCTAGATAAATAGCGTGGTCAATGTCTGAAGGCGCAAAATAAAGTGCTGATATAAAACGCCAGTGGTCAGTAATTACGGCCTGTCTATAAACTATCAACAAATCCGAAGGTGGCAGTCATAATTTGCATACGAAATGGTGTGGCAAGCGTGGGTAAAATGTGCAGCGGTTAGAAAATGTCATCAGTAAATTTATCTGCGGCAGTGGTTGTGTTGTCAGATATTTATGAAGATAAGGCTACACGTGACTGGGGAAATTAGTGGCTTGAATGCTTCGAGTAGCAACACAAAAAATTAAATATCGACCACTGACTAATCGATCGATTAAACTGCTTGAAATTTGACTATAGGGGACGTATTCCAGTAAAAAACTTTGAACGTTTTCACTTGCTCCACTAAAAGTTTATTTTAGCAGACAGAACTTTGCAGAAAAAATTTGGTTTTGTTACTTCATTGCATCCATTAAAAGCGATGGCTCTTACTATTTACATAACTATAAAGGCTTTAATAGCATAACTCTTTTTGATTTCATTGACTACAACTTGATTAAAACTTCTTGAATGTTGATGTAGGATATAATGGCAGGGTTATATATAGAATCGATTTCTTTTTCGTTCCTCTATCAAAAACCATCTTACCTCGACATCTCATGTTATTTCGAGCATTTTTTATAGGTTAACTGTCCCGCGCTACACATGAAGCAGCCCATGGCAGCCAGCTCCCTACTCTCCAAAGCCAGGTAGTTGCAAACAATGTGCTCTGCCGTCTCAGTATTTTTCAGGTAAAGTGCATGTATCATCCTCCAGGATCCCTATCCTTTTGAGGTGATATCCAAGGTACTGTGCCCTGTAGTCAAAGAAACCAACCATCCACGTGTTCTTCGCTCCCTGGTTAAAACTTTTCATTTGGTCATTCCACACAACAGCCTAATCGCTTTCTTAGCCTGTCGGAATATTTTCCACCAGATCTTGAGACCCATTTCCGGATTAGGTCTTTCACCACGCCTCCTTCAATGGTGGAATATTGTTCTAAATTCTTGAGTGCCGCCCCTACTGCCATGTACTTTGCAAAGAAAAATTCAGCGGTGTCAGATCCAGGACAGTTTCCAGTTTAGCTGTGGGTTTGGTGTGAAAAATGCACTTAATCCATTTATGCACGCCATCCTTTGTACCCTAGCCAGGTATACTCCCAAGTATTTAGCCGCTCTAGAAAAGTTGATTCAAGATCTGAAGAGTGTAAGTGGTTTAAAATCCAGTCCTCCTGGTAAAGGCTATCGTTTCTATTTTTTTCGTGTTGATAGTGAGACATTGTTCCTCACATCAATCTTCCAGCACTCGTACGACAATCCTCATGATATCAGCGGTAGTGGACATTAGCTTTCCCCTCGCCACCAATGCCATGTCATCCGCATAGCCAATGAGGTGGATTTCCGTCTCTTTAAGTGTAGAGAGTACGAAGCTTTCTGGAAAATGTGCTTCCATTAAAGTCCTGTTCGCCTCTTCCATTTTTCCTGTCCTACCTCGAAGAAGTCTAACTTTGGAGAGCGAGGTTTTGGTGATCTTCTGCAGTCTACTGAGTTTTGAGACAGTCTCCATGTTCTATCTACGACTCGTTCTGCCGTCGCCGCCGCAGAGTTCTTTTCAGCTCTCTCTTCTTCACTTTATGGTCTTCCTATGCCTGCGGTTCATTATTCTCACCACTCAAATACCTCTGTGTACTTTACCATATCGCTATATCCGTACTCCGAGGAATCTCTCCTTGCTTTTTTCTTTCCTTTTGGATTCATATTACACAACAAATTGAATGGCAGACAATGTTGCCCGATCCATCAACCTCCATTCTGTTCGTGTTCTCACCATCTTGCTATTGCATAGAGTCACATCAATCGCTTCCTTCCGTCTGGAATTGTCGAGAGTTGCCTCTGTTCACACTGTATTGCGCGAGTTAGCATCACAGCCAGTGATCAATCCTGTGGTTTCCCTTTTTCCGTAATACACAAGTTTCTCCAGCTCGGTCGTTCTTTCAGGTAGTTAAGTGTTCCCATACGTTCGCCGGCAGATCTTTGTAGATTCAGGGCTCCTGCAGCAGGGCTACTTCGAACTTTTCCTCCTACAAAGCAACAAAGCTCACATCTGATGCCTCAATAATGGAGATCAACTTGGCAAATATTTAGATATTGCACTGTCCCTCTCGTTTTTCATTCGTCAGTTTGGCTGATCTCTTGGCATTTTTTAACACCGCATTGTCCATCTCGCCCCGAAAGTCAGGCACTCCATATGACCCTCAACATAGGGTGGATTACTTGGCTAATAAAGTCAAAACGAACACTAACACAGGACACTAACACATTACGTAGCGATTTACTCCATTTGTTATTAGCGCCTATCCTGTTAGTTCTATAATCTAAACCTCTGACATAATCCGAACTTTCCCGACAGAAGCTTTATTTTCCCCCTATTGCCAGATTTGTAAGTTTTCTAATCTAAAATGGCAGCTATCAGCTGATAGAAAAGGGATATAACATAATCTGTTTTGGTTAAAGCCTGAGTGATACAAAAATAGAATTATAATGAAATTGTATCTAGGGTAGTGAAGCAACAATGAAAAGAAGCATTAAAATGGAAGGTCGTAAAACATGAAAAATGATGCAGGAAAAGCGTATGTTTGAAACCCCTACCACCAAAAATAAATTTTTCATTTGGCATTTACTGCCAGATTTTTAACTATATAGACGCGATGGCTTATCGTTCACTAAGATACATAAACTCGCCTACCATGACAAGATGTAGATACGTGGGAAAAGAGAAGCTTTAGTTGCACCAAGATTAGATTCGGAAGCCCAAATTTTCCCAGAAATTTTAATTCATGCGCGAAACGCTTTCGAAAACAATAAATTTTTCTTTTGATTTCTTCTACTGAAGTCCCTTCTCGAATTTCATTAACGAAACCCTTGATTTCGATCAGAACATCTGCCCGATCAAGTTTATTATGTTTTTTTTTTGAATTTTTGTTTGGTATCATATTTTCCCAGCTTATGTTCGTAAAGGGAAAGTAACTTTGATACCTGTTGCCTAGTCCACTCAGTCATTCTAAAAAATTGCAAAATTATATTCATATGAGTTTTAAGAAGAAATTTTCACAAAACTAAACAGTCACTCACTTTAAATATGAACAATTAAAAGTACTTTTACAGTTAATTACAGGATGCACAACTGCCCAGGTGCATAGCACGATGGAACCTGACCAATAATCGCTTCCGCTTATTAACCAAACATTAGCGAAATTGTTGCGATTCCACACTACAATTTACATATTAACCGACTTGTGAGGGAACTGGTCTGTTTCTGTGTGGATTCCGAACCACTTAACTGATTAAAAACCCAGTGGCTTTTCGTGGTGGTGAAAGTACGAAAATCTGATCCTTTTTTAGTCGGTGCAGGTGTAATTCGAACGCGGGATCTTACGAAATGGATGCAAGATGTAAGCCGTCATCGTATCACAATTTCAAATATCTTTTTTTCAAGTATTAGTTCTTGGTAAATGCAATGACATTTCGGAATGAATTCCCAGCCAATCGTAGCGCCATTAGTTCTTATCAGAACTTTTGCTTTGCAGAGAAAATGTTATCTAAGAATGAATAGTGCCCAGACTTCACATATACACCAGAGCCCATGGGCACAACTCTACTGTCGGCTGTAAACTTTTAATATTATGCAGAAAAATCACAGAGCGAATTTATTTTGAAATTATGACACATAATTTTCCCACTGATTGCAAGTGCAAATGCAAGTCTTGGCCAGACCAGGGGAAAGCAATTTCGAGTAATGAGACGAGCTCACTTAATTTAAATGAGCTGCGGTCGGAAGGCAGATGTTCTGCTAACATTTCATTGGGGAATACTTGGCTCATTCACGTGTTTCTGTTTACGTGGATTTTGCGGTCAGTTGGTTCTGGTTGGCGGCAATTTATTGGAAACTGTTGTCAGGTGATGATGAAGATAGCGGCTGCAGTATTGTAGACTTAATTATGTCATGTTTTCTTGGAGGTAGAAAAGATATTTTACGCAGCTAAAGTGCAAACAATTTGGACTAATTTCAAATTGAGAGAGCATAAAATTTATTAATAGTTTATCTAGATTATGTGACTCCTGGAATTTTGAGGTCAGAATGAAAGACAACATGGTTTGCTTTTTAGAAAATTTGGTGAAGATGCTGAATACCTAGTTATGCAAAATGAAACTTTTTTTTAAACTTGTGCGAAAACATATAGCGCCTGAAAGTATTGTAAAATGTATCTTTAAGAGGTTTTACGTTAAAGTAGTCTACTTATTAAACAGCGCTCAAAAATTGGATCAATGCACACAAATGTAGCAATGGAAACGACCCATCCACCCTGTGACGTCCCGGTAGCACGAGTTGTGGGACGCCCGTAATGATCCCTCGCCGGTACCAAAAAGAAAACCGATAAAAGAGGATGGGGAGAAACGAGGGTCAAACAAACCCGTATAGAGGTTGTATATGTACTCTGGTAACCAACGATGTCATATAGCACTTGGTTTTTCTGCCCTGTTGTAGAAGTGAATCGTTGAGTTTGTTTAAAACAAGACAAATCTAAGCGGACGAATTATCGCACTATGAGACTACGAACCTACTAAAAACGATAACCCATCAGTGTCAAACGAGAAAGAAATTCTTCTTCAATCTCTGTCCGCATTCAGTAAATAAGTTTAGCCTGAGTTAAGAGATAGTTGCCAGGACAAAATACCCCTTTGACTGCCATCACCCTTAAAATCCTAAGCTACACGTAGAGACTGATGCACAGACAATGCAATCCGTCCGCTGGAGGGGTTGAGGGACAGTGCCTTCCTCTGCTACTTATTCAGAAACTCCTCACGATCCTGGAATCCTGCTGAATTTGGACGGAATCTAAATGGATCAAGAGCAGACTAACGTCATCGAAAGTCTTATTTTGCTTAAAAAGACCACGGCCTTGTGCCTTCGGAATGATTACGGGAAGAAATCACAAATTTGGCTATCGCAAAATCATCATATCATAGCATGCAAGTACACAGTAAGACCGCTTCTGGTTTGCAATCGAACTTTGCTGAACCTGGCGTTAACCAAATTACTTTGTAGATGCTTTAATAGTCTACGTTCTCTTTCTTCTTTGATACCAGCCACACCATAACATGAAGTGATACCATCCGCAGCAGAATTGAAAACCCAAAGCAGACAAGGTATCAAGAGATCTGTGTAAGGAATCAGGCTATTATAACAGATAGAACCGCCCCGATTGAGGTACTGAAAAATTCACGGATGTAACTCATGATATCTAGTCTCTCTAGGAGTAGTTCCCCGTTTCGATATATCACGGTGAAGAAAAAATTTGTGGTCTAGTTACTAGATTTTCCTTTCCTCTTCTTTTATGACTGGTTTTGTATATGAACTCCAGGCTATGACTGTAATCCTGCGTCTGCAATATGGGCATATCTGAATTTTAGGTAAGAAAAGCACCAACACCAGACACTGTC
>QYTT01094624.1:58867-73160 GCA_006980735.1 Dasypogon diadema
TCCTCTAATAATCGAGATTTTAAAGTGGCTTTTTGTCCGGCAGAATTTATTCCCAACTCCTCTAATTTCATTTTAAGCAAATTTAACGTGGCCGTTTCTGCGAATTGTACTGCACGTGCTAATGCCATTTTTCATCAAGCACTTTTTCCTCAAACTGTAAATGTTTTAAAATCACACCTGATGGATTCCTATAGCCAGTCTGCTATGTGCTTAACTTATAGCCACCTATGGCTAGACTTCACCTTAAAATCAGAATCGGCCTCAATCCAGATTTAAAATTTATTTAATCGTATTATTTTCGCTTTTGATGAAATGATCACAGCCACGCGGTTTCACAATCCCACTTCTGAACTGTAAGGGAACAATATAAAAAAAACCCGTAACTCAGTTTCTGGAAAGGTCAGTTTATTAGACCGGACGGTTCAATTGCTCGATAGCCACTAGAATATTTTCACTTGGCAAGTACATTACTTTTACAGTACTACATTTGAGTGGGTTGCCAGAGGATATGCCTACAAGTATTGTCTGCAATGTATTTTGCAAAGTGGGGAAAGTAGTAGATAGATGGGAGGCGTGCTTGAAACACTAAAGCATGCTAGATTTCGAAACACGGTTGAATTTCTGCAGCTTCTACGTCTTCTCACCAAGCAGTGGTAGTGATTTTTAATGATAAAAATGAAAATTGTTTTAGAAATTCCCCATTTCAAATTAAGGATCTGAAATTTCTCAAGTTTTGACTGTATATCGTAATGAAATAAAATTTCAGTAAAGTTTGAACGCATATCTGCATCCTCTCTGAATGCAAGAAAGGACAAAAGTGCAACAATAGTTCTGAATAATAGCCCCAGTTGAGGAAATGGGTGTTTAGCGTGTGAAATCTCTTTAGTGCAATTTGCATTCAGCCCATTGAATATTTTAATTTAAGTTGAAGCGAATAATGAAAATGCCAAGCCTCGGCATTCCCCAGACGAACAGCGAAATTTGAAAGTCAATTGTACAAGCCATGAGACCGAACCGAACTGACTGAGTGGTGGTACAAAAGAGGAATAGCTTAAAGCAGCAGAGCAGCTCTTCTAATCGTACAGCAGTGGTATTCGAATTCATTTGGAGTAATGGACATACCACTAGGGAGATACAGCAGCAAATATTCAATGAAGAGGGTCTACCGACTACCAAAGCTGATTTCAAAAGATTTCAATCAAAACTTGATGCGGAACAGCATGGCTATTTGTTAATGTGGAAGCATCAATTGATTTCAGGTCGTAGCCTTAAATGGCCATAAATTTCATGTCTGGGCCAGAGGGATTGGTTCCCAATGATCCTTGAAATCAGAGCCAATGAATACTTTATTCGGACTTGTTGTCAGCTGCTAGTAGGGACGGAAGGAATTGAATGCTTTTAATTAATTAGATAATTTCGCGGTTGATTGGTTACAGATTATTGTGGACGATAATCTCTGCCAGATGAGCACAATACTATGGGGAAAAGGGGAAAATTAACATCCCTTCTATAACGATATATAATCACTGAATAAAATAAAGAATTCACGACTTGAGGCCGTCTGACTGCCTCTCTTATGAAAGCATCTCCTAAAGTTATATAAATCTCCACTGTAACCATTGTTTCGCCTTCAAAAAGAAAACAAAAAGTCCTCTTGTATTGCAAGTTTTGAAATCTTTTGATATGGGTGACACCAAACGCAAGATGTACGTTTGTGATTGCGTTGTTCAAAAAGGTCTTTTATTATCACAAAGAGACACGTACATAACTTGTCCCCGCTTAATAAATGCATTGTTCACTAAGTTATGGTATTTCTCCTATTGCTGCTGCTCCTCGGTTTCATCTTAAACTTGCACAGAACTGGGCATAGAGGAAAAAAAACGCGAAGCGAAAATACCTAAAGTATCTTCTTCAACGACCAGCCTCTGGCACATTTACAGGTTTTCTACCTTTCAGTAGTACCGATATAGATACATGTATACATTTTACTGCGGCCCCAGTCAGTACTGAGTGAGTCGGAATTGAGGAGCACGAAGTACCAAACCATTGCAGCTTGGAGATCGCAACGTTGTTGGTCGAAGATCCTTGAACGATCGACGATTTCGTTATGAATGAATACAGAAAACGAGTTCTGATCTTTTTGGTCCATTTTGAAAGAAAAATTTATGAGTACATGTAGAACGATCTGAGAACTTCTTGGATATCTTTTTCCTCATTCCTTTTTTGTGGGTGACGATCGGTGAGCAACTAACTGAATTGTGTTTCGAAGAAATAGAGAAGATGGGGGGTATTGATTTCGGCGTTACCAAATAAAATCGAAATTTTTTATATAGCATTGTTACGAAAATGAATGACCCAGATTTTCCTGGAAGAAGCGTCTGTTGTTATTAGCATCTTTTTTGCATGGGTTGGATTTATTGTTAAAGCCGCATAATAGAGTAATATTGGTAATTCTTACAACTTTTGTTTAGTATCTCCGATATATTTTTTGATTAATATGATAAACATAGACACTACACTTACTTCAATTAGGGTAAATATATACTTTCAATTTTAACTAAACGAAGCTAGTCACAATTGCTTTCCTAAATCATGTAATAGGACTGAGAAATGCAAAATTTCAAGTGATGATAAATTTTAAAGCATTTATTTTGACGATCTTACAAATTGACATGAAAAATGCCAGCGCGTAGGACTGGAATTGAACCAGAGACCCGACCAAAAATTGGAAGGATCGTCAAAATAAATACTTTAAAATGTACCATCACTTGAAGTTCACCACAATTATTGTGAACTAATCTGCTGTTGGGCTCTCATTCAAAAGCATATCAGAAACCATATTTTTAACTAATCATCAGAGGGTTTATTCTCAAACGTAACGTTTGATTTCTCTCTTCTAGGATGACTGAAATGAGAAAAGCCACCGGGTAAAAATCACAAAGAAACGTCCGCTACAAATCACCTCCAAATTGGAAATGTTGGTCGTAGTCTCTCTTCTTAAACGTATGACTAGAAACAAGAAGCCGATATGATTTTTTTGAAAGGCCCTGCGCCTGCGATAATTTTGCAGGACGAAGGAAAAAATGTTGAATTTTAGACTTTAATTTTATAAAGTTCGATATTAAAGTGTATTGAGTTCTCGCAGTTGCTGGTTAATTGCGGAGGGGGGGAGATAAGGGCGTGTTCTTTCCAACAAGCCCCATATCTTTGTCCTGCGATGTCCTTTACAGGAGGACTGAGGGCAATTCAAGTAAAGTAAGACGAAAAATTTTCAATTTAAAAAATAAGGGTGCAAGACCAAACGTGTATCAGGGCATTCCACAGAATCGATTGACATACGTTGAAACACACCCTCCTGTATCACCCTGTATAACTGGTAATCGCATTAAGTAAAATGGGCTGGAAAACCACGTAACAGAAAATAAAGCAAGTAAAACGCGTAAAAAGAACCACGCAAAAAGATATCCAGGTGTATAAGCAAAACGAAAATATGCTCTTGCTATTTTATAATTTTTATCGTAAGTGCAAATACACCTAACTCTCGATTTACACGGTAGATTGGTCCAGCAAAAAAACCGTGTAAATTGGGCGTTAAGCACCCATCCCTCAATTTACACGGCGTATGCTTTTACGTGTAAAAGCGAAATCATGTTAATCGAGAATAAAAAGTTTATGTTTATATTTCGGCTCTTAACAAATTACCTTTATTAGTTTTTTCGCCTGGTAGAATTAAATACAAATAACGCCCGCATTAGTCAATTAAATTGCAAATTAACATCTACAGTTCGCTAAGTGAAAACATGAATCATGCACAAATATGTTCTTCTATTGGGCATCGTTAAAAAATGTTGTTAACATGGTGTAATAGTGTAAACCGGAGAAAGGCGAGCCTTTGCATAAGAGGATTCAAGCAAAATTACATCCTAACAAAAATATTTTGCCGAAAAAGTTTTGAGGGACCTTTTCCTAAGAAAATTCGGGATGCATTGAAACTCCTTCCCAGTTTATTTCTTTTGAAGGTTGTTCTTGTAAATGCACACGTCAGATGCAGGAAAATTTTCCCTCACAGGTTTTTAAAAATATTTGAGTCTGAGTCTGTTGAATTCATTTTTTCCCTCGTCCTCTGAAATTTCTAGTTTAAAAATAATGTGGTACTTTTAGGAAAGGAAACCATAATCTGAACACTGGGTGTTCTTTTACTTCATTAACTCATGGCGGCTTGCCGTTCTTCCTTCTTCATAGTAATTTCTCCCCACAGTAGAAAATTAATATAGATACAAGTATGAAAATTATTATGGAAATAAACTACTTTTCTGGGTAAAAAGGTGGTAAAAAATATTTCAGTCTCATTTTCGTCAATACATTTATGTGGGAGAAAAATCCGGTTTTCGGCAGTTGTATGATATTTTTCTTAAACTTCAATTTTCAGATGTTTGGGTTAAAATCCCAATCCACCATCCCGGGCTTCATGCATCGCGGATGGTTTGTATTCTTCCTCCATGAGATTCGACCAGGGTTTCCCCGAGTCTGCGACAACTGCGAAAAGATCATTGAAGTCCCACACTTTTCGATATCTCGAAATGTGAAGAACATTCAAGTCTTTCTCGGGATTAGGAAATTTGTAGACGACTATTCTACTATTGGGAAATCTCTTACGGATCTTATACAAAAGAGCACTATTTTCCAGTTTGGACCAGAGTAACAACACCCTTTTAAGATTTAAAAGAAACGATTATCCTCAAAACCTGTTTTGAAATTTTTTGACCCTCAACAAGGGACAGAATTGCACACGAATGCTAGTAGATTTGGCTGTGGTGGAGTACTGCTGCAAAAATATGATACAGGTAAATTTCATTGAACGTGTTATCCCAGTTTTAAGAACTCGGGAGCTATGATTTGGAAGTTCTTGTGATCATTAATGCTTTAAGAATTACTTGCTTGAAGAGAAATTTACTATCTACACCGACTGTCCTAGCTTTCCAGTTTACATCAATGCACAGAAAGGAGATGAATACCAGAGTCGCACGATGGACTTATTCTGGAAAAGTTCGACTGCAAAGTACTCCACAGGACGTATCTGCGATGCGTCATGTCGGTATTCCGTAGTGTTTGTAGCTGATCTCGAGATAATGCTACGCATCAAACAGACCCAGAATGGTGATGAACTCTATCCATTTATTCGGAGATGTTTACAACATGGGACATATTCATATCAGATCCAGATTTGAATTTGACTCGCGTATGAAACTCTTACTGTGCAACATCTCAATAGCTTCGCAAATACAATTCTTAACAATAGAATTGCCTAAATCATTGATACCCAAATAAATCACCGTGTCATTTGCAGAATTTGAACCCACGTCACCAGGGGAGAAAATCTGTAGACGTGCGCCTCAGCCCGCTCGGCCACCGACGTGGGAAGGTTTAAAATTCGACAATCTGCTCCATCCTGATTTTCCTCCGCCTAAGCTGTGCTGTGTGCATAATAGGGTTGTTCCCTGAGCTTAGACAATACCTTAATACTTAAATCTATATAGTACTTGATTTACACGTGCTTCAGGCACTATCAGCGATTAATAATGATTTCTTCCTACTCAACGGCACCTGACACCATTCCCGTTGGAGACAACGCATAGGACATGAATACTGGGCAGAAACTTCGTCCTCTTGTCCTCTTTGTCAGAAAAAAATCGTAACACGATCGGGAGCTTCAAAGGAATACAGATGCAAATTGCAGTAAGTAGCTCTCTTGATCACCAGACAAGCATATGTATTTTCATCATACCAATATCTCAGTATCCCCAACTTAAGGAGATTGTTTCTTTGATGAAGACACTTAGACCCGGTTTTATATGTCTGGACTGACTCCAGCAATGAAGAGTTTGCGGTATTATGAATTATTAGCATATAGAGATAAGTAGTTTTGTATCCAGGTAATCTCTTTTTCGCCTAATTTTGGTGCTAGTCTTGTTCAAGGAGAAGAGACTGTCGCAAATTTGCTGAGTGGAATCTTTTGCCTTTTTGAAAATTTGATAGCACTCCAGAATTTCTCTTTCTTTTCTTCTTCTTTGCTACAAAACCTTTGTCTGACATTGCATTCACGCAAACCTAATTTGTGAAAATAGATAACAATTGACTTCCTGTTTTGAGCATAGTTGTAGCTTTTCAAAGTTTCAAAATTTATCCTTTAGTGCATTAAAAACGATGGAATGATAGAAACCAACCAAGGGTAAATTTGTTAAAATTTTTCGGATGAATACATAAAAATTCAATTTTAGCTTCCTTTAAAATGTTTTTGGCAATATTTTGTTATTTGGTGGCAAGGGTCGTAAGGCACAATATTCCGCGAGGGCTGAATTAAGGGAGATCAAAATTCAGACAGACCTATTTAAGTAATTTCAATTTTGCACAAACCTACGACATCAACAAACTTTTAATGGAGTCCTATCCCAACAAAGAGCCAGAATATATAATAAGAGCGAATCTAATCAAAGTTAGTGACAGATGTCGCGTAGCTGCTTAAATCTTAAATTGCTACGACAGTTTAATCTATCCGCATAGAGCAGACAGCACGGCGACCTTTTTATCATATTTCTACAAATAAATCTGCCATTTAGATCTTGAAGATGGTTGAACATCACACTTGATATCACCGAGTCACTGGCAATCAAAGCAATAATTTTAGCACCAGCCCAGGAATTCTTTAATATTAAAGAAGCGTCCGACTTGGCTAGTGGTGTGGGCAGCCGGAAGGTGTAGGCACAAATCCACAAAGTGAAATTTAAATTACCGGAGAAGATGCTACGTCGCTGTTGTTGTGGCTGCCCAGTTATAACCATTGTATAATTCAGATCTAGCCTTCGAATTGAATGATTCTCTCGTAAACGATATTTGTCATCATTCGTCTGCCCACGAGGAAGTGATGACATACCCGGATTATAGTGCAATTGCCTTGCCGGAGAAATTCTTGTTATATGCGGCTTTCTTTGGCTTATTTTGGTTATAAAAGCATAATGGTTTTCAACTGGAGTGCTGTAAAACATGGAGGGAGGTTAATGACAAGATATAAGTCCATTAAGGAACACTGATGTTGAATTTGATTTGCACTTTCAGGGTAAGTCAGGGTTCAACCCAGAAAATGCAGCAAATGAAACATGAATTTAGAGTTTTGTAGTTGTAGTGGTAGGTATTTTGTGTTCATATTGTCAGTTTTATAGGTACCGAACCCTTGGCTGAACTCGGAGTACGAAAACTGCTATAAAAGGTTAACTCAGGTTAACCCAAAATTGTCAAATAAAACAACTTCTTAGAGGAACTGCTAGAAAGTGTCAAAAAAACTGCAGTAAAGTGAACCCTGAAAGTGCAAATGAAATTCAACATGAATAATTTTAGGACTAATAAAGTTACCTGAATTGGTGTATTTCGAATATCTAGATATGTACATACTTCAATATCTCAATGCACGGGTGTCTCTGATTGTGTGGGAAAAATGCTTTTTGTGAAGAACTGACTGACTTTTGTGTGTTCGATATTTTAGAGGCTATGTAGTGGTTTTTTTTTGTCAACTTGTAAATTGTCAACATTCATGGCAATGATAGCTTCTTTTACCGTCCGCCAACAGCTTAGAATTAATTTTTTTGTCTAAATTGAAACTAATCTTGTCTGTCCATTTAATTTAGCATTGCAAAGTGTTATTTAAGTATTCATTCTAATTATTTGATTTTTCAACTACCTTAAAAATGTACCTAGTTAAGTTGTGGTCTTTGGACTATATTGAAATGCAAACGGAATTTTCGATGCGTTTTAGTTGCCAACCACTTCACCTGTCTCAGGTCTAGAGAGCGCCATTTATGGCCTTTCTTCCCAAATCAAAAACTTGCAGCGTCTTTCCTTTTTACATTATCCAACTATCCTAAAATTTTCCTTTAATTTGATATAAGGCTTGTATCTATCTATCTCATTTTGTTTTCGAGATAACTCGAAGCGTTGCCACCCTAGTAATTGTATTATTCTACTACGATTTTTGTGTGTTAATTTATTACTCCGTACTATTTGGAGTTTACTACAATTTTTCTAAATTTGGTTAGTTAAATGTTATACTGAAAACATTTTTACATGTTGCAACTAAAAAAAACATGTCAATAAGTACATTAAGAAAAAAATCGTAAAACCTTCGTAATATGAGCTACTGAGCTACTATTTTGCTACTAAGTAAAAATAAATTCAGCAGAAAAAAAGCTTTTATTATGCTCTAACTAAAACACTATTCATGTAGAGATTTTTCAAGTGTTTTTCCAAGTGGCTTTCACTTAAAAATTTAATTCAATTTAAAACATTCATATATGGCTTTGATACCCCAGATAAGGAATTTAACAGATGCCTCCTAAACATCTCAACCGAATTCATATGCTGAGCTCTCAGAGGGGAGCGAATTCTGTAATCGAAAAACTTGAACAAAGTAAGAATGCTCTCCAACAAAGAATAAGAATGCGGAAGAAATGCATCAAGGTGAACAAAGATCATATAGCAAAATTTTATGGGATTTAAACTGAGATCATTATCCTTTGATCAATGATGTATAGTATCCAAATCATCGTTTAATATCAAGCATAAACTTACAAAACCAATAGGTATATATAGGTATATAAAGTTTAACATCGTTAGCATGCATGTGTACACTGGAGTAATGGATAATTTCAGGTAAAACGTTGATGTACATGGCGAATAGTAGGGAGCCAAGTACAGAGCCTTGGGGAACATCAGACGCGAAGCCTTCTACTTTTGCTCATTAAATCCGCTCTAATAGGTGAATTTAATAGTCATCGACTCAGTTAGAATTCATTGGGGAGCTTATCAAAGAGATTCTGGTGATTGAGACCTCTGAGAAATCGAGCAAAGTCAGGTAACAAATTCCATTTCTGTTATAATGTGTGTTGTATCATTCGCTACCTTCAATTATATTTATGATGCGTTTGTAACTGATCTCAAGTGCCTTAGGGTGCTTGCACAAAGGAGCATCAGGTGCACATCGCTAACGTGGATGTGAACTCGCATTTGTGAAATTGTAAATACACAAGCTGAAAAGCAAAGGATAGATCCCTGAGGAATGCCATATACAAGGGGTAGAGTCTTAAGTATACAATCTTTCACCTTCATGTGCTGAAAACTATTGGACAGGAAATTTTCAAATAGAGCAATAATTGCTTTTCACAATCTTGATTGATTTAGTACATATTTTTAAATCATTTTAATACACTTTTATCTTTTAAGGGTGACAGTACTGGTCCCGAAGCCGATGCTATTTTGCATCTCTTTCTATGAGCAATAAGAAGGAAAATTCCCGGGAATTTTAAATAAATTTAAATAATTACTCAATTTAACTGTTTTCAAAATAGCTAGAAGTACAATAATTGTTCCATGTGCCCTCCATATTATACCTCCAATTTATAAAACAAGGGTACTTGTTAGCTAATGCCCAACAGTAGTACCATAATGTAGCGGCGCATTGGCTTGGTGGTACTTTTTATTACCTTGAAAACCTTTTCATCTTGCTCGTTTCCTTAAAAATAGTGAAATTTCCAGGCAAACGTCATCCCAAAATACTTACCCATATGCAACCGACGTAAATGTATCTGAAAACGAAAAGACATCGGTGGATAATGCCCTATACGAAATTAAAGGAGAACTTTTGGGGATTCCAAATCATGCAAGAAAAATACATTTTTGAGAAAATTGCCTAGTGATGTGAAAAAGGGTTAAAAATCCAAAATTTTGACTTTGACTCCTACACCAAGAAGAGCAGTAGAGTGATTGGGCATCCATTTAAAAGCCACTAGTGTTCTGCACGATATGACATTAGACTCGCACATAAATCATGTTTAGTGTAGGCTATACGGTCTTCGTCCTACAAGGCAATCAAAGTCGCTGGAATGTTGCCTTTATCTAAGAAACTGACAAAAGCAGCCTTGAAACTATTCCCAGTTCAGGTAAAAGTTGAAGACAGCATAAATGAGGCTAAAACGTTAGTGTGTTGCCTATTCTTTCAGTAATTTAATCATACGATATTCTCATCCTCCTGAAACTTCCGCATACTGTTCGTGGAATTATATGCTGTATACACAATTAAATAAATTTTCTCATAATGAGCATGACCCCAGGAAGTCAGCTTCATGTAATCAGAGTTTTCTGTGGTTTTACGCTACGTCAGTTTTAAAATTTGTGGAGCTCTTGAAAAGGCAAAGCAGTTAAGGCAAGAAAGCACTTTCGCCGTGATAAGACATTTCAAGTGGAAAATACGAGCAAGCAAGTTTTCTATTATCCCAGCCAGCGTCCCAAGAGGCAAGACATCTTGGAAAGTAGGTGTACGAGAATAATAGAAACAAAAATTTCGAGTGGAAAGACATTGTGCCGAGATAAATGAGTAGCTTTACAATATGTTTCTATAGCTGAAGTAACAAATAAGGATTTAGGGATTCTTTAGCTACTGAAGATTGTTCTCGTGCAGAAGTAGAAGTAAATGAGGGAATGAGGAGATGATGTTTAAATTCAAAAGATGCTAAGAAATGTGCTCTTGAATAATAGTAGCAATAGATAAATCTTGTACAGATGATGCTTTTATGTTAAATTCCCATTAAGAGTAGTGCATTTCATTCTTTATAATGAACAAACAGAAATATAATAATACTACATTAGCAATTTTGCAGCCTTTTCTTTTGTGAATAGCAATTCTTTCCAAAAGTTGACCAATTTAAATCAGTGTTGACGTATTCCCAGTAGTATTCTAGTACTTCATCAATGAATTAATGAACATACGAGCATTACTATACATTCCCAACATCAATGAATTTTAACACAGGGTTGTCATGTGAATTCATGAATTACTCTTTGGTACATTATTCTTTCATTTATTCATTGATAAAGTAAAAATTAGATTTCATTTAAGTATTGAAGTTCTACTGGCATTCTACTTTGTTCCGTTGTTCTCATATGTATATGAAGAAATATACATGGAGAAAGTATATATACATAATGTAGCCATTGCCGGGTCGACCATAGGAGCTCGTTACGACTTTTTCTGCCCTCAGCCTTTCATCCTGGTTACGTTTTTTTGGTGCTTACACCACCTTGGAATTAGGTTGACTATTTTTGGCTTCACTGCTTCACCCTAAACCCATGGAAGACCTCACTGATATCCTTAGTTATCCTATCGCCATGGCTCTAGAGATGCATCAACTGCTGGTAAAGCGGAAGCCTAATCGCTAACACGATGACACATGATTTCCAAGGTTCCGTGGTCGAATCCCATCACAGTTAAGTGATTCATAATCCACGATAGGGTGTGCTGCAACGCACATCAAGAAGCAGATAATTTTCTTATCCATTAAAGCTTTTCGCTTTTTTAAGTTTATATTCCTTTTGAAACATTTGGCTACCATGAAATTGTTCATAGTATTAAATAGTCTTTTCAAGGCAAACAAAGATCTGGATTTAATTCTTGAATACTCGTGGTGCAGTAATAAAGTGCTGACTGCCTAAGGTTTCAATTCCAAGCACATAAAGGGGGTGAAAACCAAAACCGAGAAATAAAACTAAATACCTAATTTACTTTAACAACAAAATTGCTTCGGAACTTTTTACGACTTTTGGGTAATTAAACTTGTGACAAGAACGACGTGAATCTCATAACACAATGCAATACGAAACTTGGAAGAGAAACAATTACAAAAGTTCTTAAAGATTCGTCTGGCCTGTCTGAAAAACTACAAATCTAATTGCAGGAACGAAGAGGAAACAGATGCTAAGTATGCCCAGCGGAGTCCAATTTATTTCTGGTACTGGATGAAAACGTACATCTTTAACGCAAAACAAAGTTTTTTACGAAGCAGAGATTGCATTTTCTCGAGGTGAAGAAAGTCATCATCCTATAAAGTTTGATTACTTTCTGTCATAAATTTCCACAGAGGATAGCACACCTTTTATATTGCCTGGCAAGGTAAATGCAACTCTTGAAAAGCCACAGTCAACTTGAGCATGAAACACTTCTTGAAAGTGATGGGGTACATTGAGTGCATCAAGATATGGAGAAGGTTTATCGGGTTTTTATAAAAGTTTTCCTTCAGAAGATGATTCTTGCAAATGTAATAAATAGCCTCATAAAATAGAGTAAGCGTGAGAAATTCTAGAAATGGGATTTCTTCGCCGATCTTATATAAGTTCCTGTAAATTGCACGGTGTAAATGGTGTGACGTAAATCTCAAAAACTATTTATTTGAAGAGATTCTAAAAGTAACTTTATTCGGTCGTAAATTTGAGTGATAATATCATCACTTTTCTTAAATTTATAGTTTTGTTTGTTGGGTTCCATAAATTGTGTATCGCTTTTAATGACTAGTTTCGTAATGTTTGTAAAGTTTACAAGCACTTTAAAATTTTCTTTAATTTTGCGTAATAAGTATGTGACGAGCTTCAGGCAATAAAGTTAATGCTTTAATTTTTGTTAAAATAGGCTTAGTTATTTCTAATATTTCATTATTCAATTATTCTAAACTAGGGATGGTCGAGTATTAGAAAATAACCGGTTGTAGGTTAACCGGTTAATCAAAATGGAAAAATTAACCGGTTTAAGTTCACTGAGCTATAGAACAACCGGTTTCCCAGTTAATCGGTTTTTTATAGCGAAAATGCTCAAATTCAATAATCGTAAATAGAGATAGATCCTTAATATTATCTTGAATTTATAGCTAGGCCTAGGAAAATGTGCTGCAACAAAAATCGTTACTTTCGAATATTTCACTTGTTTTTTATTATGAAACACAAAGTTCGTTTATAAGCAAGTTTTAATTGTATTCTTTAATTCTTAAAACTTAAATAACGCAAAGTAAAATGAAAATGAATATATCTATTTATTTCATATTGTTAGTGGATGATGTTGACCGAAAATTTTGACGAAATCGACGAAATCATATAAGCATTAGGAAAAAACATTCTTGGAAACATTTTAACGATCATGACGCCCTCATTATTTACCCCAGTGTCAAAATCTTATAGGTAAAAGTGAAAGCTCTCCAATGACATCTATACCGCTTATTTTAGAGGAAAAAAATTTTCTTTTGATCCGGAACATATGTTAATAAAATTCCTCTTCTAGGTATCGAAACCTTTCTAACGATAACCTACCCAGCAATCAGATTCAATTAAAAGGGAGACACATTAGTTTCCCTTGTTTCAATACTAAGCACAGATTTTTAAGAAAGAGTACTTACTATCTATTAGTACAAAGACATACTTACTTTTGGCCTTGATCCTAACAAACTGCCCTAAGTGGTCAGTATAAACAGTCGGAAATGGGTAACTTCCTTTTTCTATGTGGTGTAGATAGCTCACTTGTCCGTTGGAAGACATATGTTTTATAATAAAGACAGTTATTTAATTCTATAGGGTTGGAAGTGAACTGATTTTTCCGTCGTGATATCGATGTGCATTTTCATTTCATTTGTACAGCCAGCCTAATTGAAAAAATATTTTTACAAACAATATCACTAAAATCCTGCACTACATTTAAGAGTTTTTGTTTATCATTTCCCTTCATATCCGTTTTAACTTCAACTTCAGAAATTTTTATTTTTTATTTTTCTTCTGACTCGGCATTCTTCTGTACAATTGGAATCTCCTTGAAGTATTCAGTCCTGGTTAATAATTGTCCTCAAACATAAAGATAAGACAACCATAATGACATGTTGATATAAGAAATAGTAAATTGTATTTTGGTAGGACGAATTGTGTTTTATCATAGAAACATTTTCCTTTTGATGCATGCCACCTTGGACGTGTATAGCCCTCTGCAGATGCCACAGACGCCGAACTTTCTTGTTCTAAATTTTCTACAATTTCGACTCATCCCAACTAAAGAACTCCTCTGGATTTGTGTCTTTTAGGTGGATTCTAGCGGAAAGTATGTCGGACAGTAGCTGTGACGAATAATTTTAGGAGTAACAAAGTTACCTGAATTGGTGTATTTCGAATATCTAGATGCACGGATTACAGACTACAAGGTTAGCCAGGTTTGTAATTTGACATGCATGACGTCACTCTGGATACATTGTTTTGGTAGCATTCCAATTGGAATTTGTTGTGTAATTTTTAATACAATAGAGCCCGCGTTTATTTTACATCTTAATTTTTATTTTAGTATTAGATTTACATCACTCGTTGCAAAATCGCCACAATGGGAAAGCTGTGAGAACAAAATATCCAGAGTGACGTCACAAAATGGCGATTCAAATTACAAACCTGG